>JAGKTI010008894.1:0-32354 GCA_018397915.1 Birgus latro
AACAGACTTAGCACGATTCCGGGCAGAAATATATAAAAGGTGTGATTCAGGGGTGGGTCGGCTCCGGTACCTCTTATAGGCCCTCTCCTTGTTGCGGACAGCATTAGAACAAGCGTGATTAAACCAAGGCTTTCTTGCATTAGTCAGAGGATATGAGAAAGGAATGTATGCTTCCATGCCTGAGAGAATAACCTCCGTAATGCGCAAGGCACACTCAGATGGCTCCCGGCCATGGAAGCAATAATCATTCCAAGGAAAATCAAAGAAGTACTGCCTGAGGGCCTCCCAATCTGCAGCTCCAAAGTGCCACAGGCGACGTTTCTTTGGAGAGTCCACAGGCCGTACTGGAGAGATTGGACATGTTAAGGTAATAAGATTGTGATCGGAGGAGCCCAACGGAGAAAAAAGATGAACAGTGTAAGCAGAAGGATTAGTTGTTAGGAAAAGGTCAAGTATGTTGGAACTCTCTCCAAGGCGGTCAGGGATACGAGTAGGGTGCTGTACAAGCTGCTCTAGGTCATTAAGGATAGAAAAGATGTAGGCTTGTTCACCAGGTGCATCAGTTAACGGAGAGGAGAGCCAAAGGTGGTGGTGAACATTGAAATCTCCTAGTGTGTACATGTCACCACTTCGGCGCTAACACCCACCGTCCATATTGAATACATGCTAGGGCTGTCTCATACAGGACTGGTGTATTGGTATTAGCGGGGTTATTT
The DNA here is from genome assembly GCA_018397915.1 of Birgus latro. Classification (NCBI taxonomy): domain Eukaryota; kingdom Metazoa; phylum Arthropoda; class Malacostraca; order Decapoda; family Coenobitidae; genus Birgus; species Birgus latro. The sequence goes on from JAGKTI010008894.1 coordinate 717, forward strand.
TTACGACATGTCGGCGGGTCTTCTGGTAGATCAGTAAAGCCTGATTTAATGAAATTCAAATCCTTAAACTGTTCCCTGCCTCAGCGAGGATTCGAACCTGGGTCCCTCGGGACTGCAAGCCAACTCTCTACCGATCGAGCTACCGCCTGGAACTAATCCTGTTGGGACTGTATCAAAGTGGCTATCTTATTACTGGACTATACATACTACACTAGCAGGAAATTACCTTAGTTTAAACAGGCTGTAACCACCACAGCAATGACCAATATGATGAACAAATGCTGTAATGGTATTACACACTAAATTTCTGGCAACTTATTACTGATGCTGCTGGCAGGGTATTCTGATGTGGGATTACATTATAAAATGGTAATGGCAACTGTTAATTTCCACTTTGCTGTCTCTGGAGTGTAAGGGCCCCAGGCTAGGCTATTGTTAATCCAGAACATGCTCCTATTAGTAACTACATGACTGAAAAACCTCTAGTTACCTCTTGGACTCAAACTATGATGCTTAGGCCACAGCACACCCTGACCAATTGTGCCATCAGGCATCACATTACAAAACACTTTATAAAATTCACACTATTTATTACAAGTTTCACACTGGGATATATGCCGCATTAAGGCTTCCATAAGTAATTAACCATCTTAATTACCTCACCCTGCACAGTGCATTCTAAATCATTACTTATTTAGAAGCATATTTTGATATGACACTCTTTCATTAACAACACTTGAGACCTATGATCACATGTTTTGGCAATCAGTTCCTGTATATATTTGTATTAAAAAAATCACATCAGCTGACTTCACCAACTACAGGACAGTGAATTATTAACAGACAACCTTGCTAAGCACTGCACCACTGCCTCAGAGGGTTCTGGCATCATATAATACAGTGCTTCCCTTCCACATCATTCAACAACCTTCCATATCCTTAAGCAGTGTCTCAGCATTATAATAATATCAGCATCATTACAGGTAGTGAAGTTGCCTGAGGTTGAGGCAGGTGACACCACTGCCTGGAAGCTTCATGTTGCCCTGGGAAGCAGTGGTTTGAACATGTTTCAACTTTACTGACCCTCTGATAAACAGAAATTGAACATCTTCCACCCTTATAGTCTGTTACCTGCTGAGGAGCTGTAAACAGTTAACTTTTTGTGTATCTGGTTTAAGTCTTTGAGACCAGGGGAGTCTATCTAATTTTATTCCTGCCAATTTCTCATGATTTCCATCAGCTCAGGATAGATTTCTTGAACTGGAGGAGTTAGACACATTATTAATAAACTCCCTCTATGTGATAAGGTTTTTCCTAAGTTGAATTAAATCATCTTGTTGCAGCCAGAACAAATAAAAAAGGTCGTCAGCCTGATTCAAAGAGATAAAACACTTAGGATATCCCAGCAATGCCAAACAAATAAAAAGTTCACTGTTTACAATGACCCAGCAGGTGACAGAAGCACAACAATGCATGAGGTGTCCAATCTCGGCTTAACCTAAGATCTTAAGTCAGCTTAGCGTCGTCGATTCCCTGATGCTCGTGTGCCAGTGTCAGGAGGCTTGTAGCTCAGTACACAAGAGTGATTATCATTTATTGTTATCATATCATGTATTATTATCATCATTATCATCTTCATCTATTGTCATCATCATCATTGACCTATTTCATTAGCATCATCTATTGTTATCATCATTATCATCTCATCCCAACTTCTCATGATATGCATGAGGTGGGTAGAATCCAGTATTCAAAGAGGAAAGTTTTGTAGGCTAGTCTAAGGAGCAGTCAATGAAATACCCCAAAAGACTGGCTACACAAGCATTCACTACCCTATAATGTCTTCACAAACTGCCAATTCCACACCCCAAACTAAATAAGATGTGCGAAAGTCACCTATTTTCTGCAATGCTAGCCATTTGTTAATATGTGCAGTTGCAGTCAGGAATAATGCTCCAATTTTTACTCCAACAAACAGATCTTGAATATGGCTCTTTTTTATGTCTTGGGGGAAACAACGATGAGGCCTTCAAAACTTTGGTTTCTTCATCACAGCATTAAAAAAACATATGATACAGTATGTGATAAACTGTTACTGCTCCAGAAACAAGGTTGACTTATAGCAAAAATTAAACGATGGCATCACTCTTATGCCAGCACAAGCATCCCATCACAAGCTGGCCTAGTACCTACATATACCTATAACAAAACCATTAATGTAGTATAGTAAGTAACTGATTATGATGACAACCAAGTACACTTAGGGAATTAAATTGATACAGTATTAATAGTGGAAACTCAGGTCTGATGATAACTTAATATACAGTACATACAAGGTGTCTCAAAAGGATAGGGCATAACTTTGGGAAATAATTTACGAAAGAAATCCAAGTTTAAAAACAATACCATACCAATATGTCTAAGGCCTGTATCTGCATCAGTTAAGGAGGTTCCCTAGCACCTCTTCCTTAGTGATTTATTTTTGGATATGGATGTTTGATATCCTTTTGCACATCATCTATGAAGAGTATGGTGATTTTGGAACGATTTATGTAATACAGAGATGGACGGTAAAGCATAACAAGCAAAATGAATCATTTAGGAAAAGGTGTTAGGGAGCTTCCTTTGATGAGAAAATGTGCCTAAATCTCAGCTGTTATGGAGCTATAGTTTCTGATTACCTTATGGACAAAAATTATCTCCCTCATAATTCACATATGGTAATCAATCACTGTAGCTTCATAACAACTGAGATTTAGACAAATATTGATATGGCATTTTTTAACCTAGAAATGACTTATCTGTCATTTCTCAGAGTTATGCCCTTTCCTCCCGGAACACACTGTATAAAATTACACAAGGTTGCACAGTTGTATTCATATTGGGATACTTTACCCCTGCAATACTGTATCAATTATTGTAACATACAGGTACTATGATTTGGAAATATAAAATACTGGGCACCTCATTCACAAATTACAATACAGCAAATCACTGAACAAATGTTTGATATCAGCAGGCACATCACTAAATATAAAGTGTGTACGAAATATTACATAACACGGCTGGAGGGCTGACGGCTGCAGTGTGAAGAACAGACTGCGAACTTCACTATCAAATATCTACCAGAGGACATGAGGAAGTACTGAATTCAACTCCTGTATCTGAAAACCTCCCTGGATTTTGAGCAATTCACTACTGTAGTCTTTTACCATAACTTGGTCCAGATTTATGTTCTCTTGCTGCTTACATCACACAATTAATGGGAGAACAGGACAACAATATGGCTCTACATCATTTTTATAGTCCTCCATCATGATCAGCATCACGTTTTAGTGTTAATCCAATGTTTGCTGCTCAGTAATCAAGATGAAGGGATGGCAATTTTAGGCCAAAAGTAAAAAAGGGTACAGTATAACATGGCTGATAAAACCGGGTAATCATGTAACAAGGAAAATACAAATGACAAATGTGGCAACAGCTAACACAATGACGAACATGAAGATATCCTGTGTTACTACTGTTATAGGTCTTTTGCTTTAAAATGCCCCAGATTTTCATCTTTTGGCAGCTTATTTTACATCGCTCAACAGCAGAAGACAATGTTGTAACTGTACATACTCTCCACTGCAGTTCTTCGTGACTACCACAATATTCTAGTATTAACCCACTGCTGTAATGTAGCATTCAAGTTGGAAAGATGGTAATTTTCAGCCAAGTTAGAGTAAAAGGAGTGTAGTTAATGCTATACTTCAAACCGAACTACCAGCCCTCAACCATGGTAAAAACTGTTTTTAGTGCTCATAATTTCAGCAGTGAGGATACACCCTATACAGCCATAACAGGTTAGTTAACTGAGCAACCCATCACCTCACCATTTCAACTTAAAATTAGTAGGGGAAAATATCCAGACTCATATTGTGTGCTTGCACCAATGTACAGACACGGTGATGTGCTAGAGCAACTGTCGCATGCACACACACATACATGTGCAATCTCTCACACACACACACACACATACATAACCATACAAGGGAGTGTTTTTAGTACAAGAAACTGGACATGTTGGCCACTTAGTCCTAGGAGGCAAGCAGTTTCTCACACACTTGTGCAATTGCAAAATGCCTGCCAGTTGCAATGCAAAATGAGTAACATGGCCTCCCTCACTGTGGCACATTTTAAGCTCAATTTGGGTTGCAAATGTTGTTCTCTACTATGCTCTTTTCACCTTAACTTGGCTACGATTTCCTTTTGAAGCTTATTTCTTGTGGTGTAATGGCAGAAAAAGACATTAATGTATAACTGTCTTACGTCGTTTCCATAGCACATTTCTATGACAAACATATTCTAGTAATAATCTATTGCTCCAACTTATCATTCAAGATGGAAAGATGACAGTTTTAGGCCAAGTTAAAGTAAGAAGAGAATAGACAACATTGGAGTGGTTGAGCAGCCAAAACAATGACGGTCCACTCCCTTACACTACAAATTCCCCGTCACACTATTGTCAACATATTGCTATAACAATGGAAGTCTCTCGGAAAAATACTGTGATTTGTGTCTAGGCATCTGAGAGGGGTAGAAATCCCATACTCTCCCCCCCATGGTTATTAAAGTACTTCAAAACAGCTCTACAGTGACTTGCAGCTACACTGTATGCAGACACCATGCTGGACCTCTATGCACCAAAACTCCTCATCCTACAATTAAATGCAAGATAAACCACCAAATTAAAAACTTGAAGCAACAGACATAACATACTACATCAGGTATAAAAATAAGCAATATTGCAGCACTTGTGAAAAGAATGAAAAGAGAAAAAGAGCAGCAAGAAATCCAACACAAGTTCCTCTCATATGCATTGTGTTTTATGATGCAGGTAAAAATAAAACAGAGATTTTGCATACAGGTATTATTTGCCCCTGTGTGGAGTCAAAGGCTTTTCATTTCATCTCCTTTCCTCTTAAGGCCTCCCTTCAAGCCCTTTCTCTTCACCACAATGTTGCATTTTCTATACTGTTATTATTTCAATGATCATTGCTCTTCTGAAATATCTCTTTGCATCTCTACTCCCTTATGGCAAGTAAGTAACAAATGTCTGGCAACACACTCTCACACCTTTTCTGTCCAACACCCTAATGTAAGAGTAACTGACAGTCTTGGTCATCCGTGCATGCAACAGGTCTACTCTGAAACTGTCTTCCTCTTTTCTTTGGCTTATGACGTCCTGTGTTTTAAAATTTCAAAAGTTCCTCCCAGACTAAAGAAAACTGTCTGGAACTAGCAAGAAGAGAGCAAAAATAATGTCACTGAATTCACGGGGATACCGCAGCTGATTAAAAATGGCATCAAGTAAAGAGAAGGGTACATATATATTAAAGACAAACTGTAATAACATCGTACCATTAAGCACTCACAATGGCTGACAAGTTGTATATACTGGTTATATTAATGACAGGTTGTAATAATCTGTCATTAATATAGAGTAAATACAACCTGTCAGCCATCACGACTGGAAGAGTTTAAAATCGCTACTGCTCACACTACAATGGGTTGGGGTGTGTGGATCGGAAAAAAAATGTCATAATTACGTGATGGCCACACATCTCTTAGACCTGCAGTGGTGATGCAGATTTGAGCCCCACACAGATGAGGGTGTGTTGCAGTACAAGGTTAATACAAAGAGAATGGAATGATGAGAGTGAAAGCAGGGGAAGGAGGTGAGCAAGAGAGTAGCATGGGTCTGAGGTAAAGGGATTAGGGAGAGCCAAAGTAGGGTAAGGGTGCTGCAATGTGATATTCTTGGCCATGAGTGTAACAAATTAATATAATCAAACTTGGATATCCTTTAAAAACAATAAAGAAAAGAGAAGAGATAATTTAATAAAACCAAACTATGGTATCCTGCAAAAAAACAAAAACAATACAGAAAACAAGAGACAATCAGCAAGGAGGAAATGTAGGTAAGTTAGCAAATGGGGGTATATACATTAACATATGCATACAGTATTAATAAACCAAACTATATCCTGCAAAAACAATGATGAAAAGAAAAGGTAGACTATCAGCAAGGAGGAAGTACAGACACATTAGCAAAAGTAAACAGGAATATTAAAATATTAAAAAACAACATTAAAAAACAACAAATGGCACGAAGGAACAATTAGGAACGAGGAAGGGCAGAGAAGATAGGCACAGTAATCAGCAATACTGTCATAAAAAACAAGTTGATTTTCAAAATAGGTAATGCAAATGATATTACACTGAATTAACAAACGGAAAATCAGCAAGGAAAAAGAGGAGATGAGTTGGCAAATGTAAACTGCAATATGAAACAACAAGTGCATATTCAAAGTAGGAAAATGATATTACACTGAACAACACAAGCCACTGTTCCAATTCTGCCACTTCTTCCTATAACTGGCCTGGACTTTCACTCATCATGCACATGCACATATTCCTATAAGGCTAATACAGTATATACATCAGAAATAAGTAGCTATCATATACAGCCAAAAACATATGATTTATAAATGGTAAATAAATGATTCAATAAAAGTATGCAGCACCAAATATAACACTGAAACAATCAAGAAATTAAATCCAGCTAACACAACACAATGTTCGTCATATGTGATAAAACACCAATATTAAAACAACAAAACCCTTATAAAAGGAAACTGTCATCTGAATCAAGTTTCTGGTGAATATAAATCTAATCTTGCTTGTCCCATTAACTGGAACCCACAAATTTTTCATCTTCCACTCTAAGTTTTAATTACACCATAGGGGCTAACAGACATCATAAAAATCCAAAAATTTTGGTTTACCACAATCATCAAACATTTTAAACTAAAAATGCAAAGAAGTATCACAAGATAATTATAAATATCTTTAAAACAAAAGTTTACCACAAGCAGCAAACACTGTAAATCATGTGTAAACGGGTAAAACAATGCTCCTCTTCTCCCAAAACCTGGTTATTAAAATATTATCCTTCACCACACAGGTATAGGGTGAAAATAGGGAGCGGTATGGTGAGGAAGGGTATGAGGAGCTGTAGGATGAATATAAGTATAAAAGAGGAACTACAGTAAAACCTCGATATAACGGACTTCAGTAGACCGGAATTCGCTTTTATCGGACTCGAGGAGCTACCGGACTAAACTCCTATATATTGGAAAAAGTCCGATATAGCCAGAAAGCAGTCCGGACTGCCTGACAACTTCAGCTATGTTCACCACAATGAGACAAGTAAAAGACATGTTTTTCAGTGCATAGTACAGTATTGTTATACCATTTGATTAATGCAGTGAAGGTATAACACAGTAAAATACTGCAATGGAGGTGAAAACAACTGATGCAATCCGGACTAATGTCTGATATATCGGAAAAAGTCCGGATTAGCAGGGGTAAGTCCGGATGTCGCTTTTATCGGAAAATCGCATATTTCGGACTGGCCTGAGCCCCAATTAGTCCGTTATAGTGAGGTCTTACTGTATGTGATGAAAGTAAGTCGGACTGAAAAAGAATAGGTAAAACGACTGAGGAGGATTAAATGGGGAGCTATAAGACAGAAGCAAATAGGATTGAAAATGAATAGGAAAAAGGACAAAGGATTAAAAGACAAGCTATAAAATGGAATCAAGTAGAATTAAAAAAGAATGGGAAAACAATGAAGGAATCACATGGAACAGGGAGAGATAGTGTGAGGAGGGCAAGGGAACATGTAGGGTGAAAGTAAATGGGATTGTAAAAGGATGCAGGAGCGATAAGGAATAGGACATTGATATGAGCAGGTGAGGATGAGTTCACTGAGTAGGACTGTGCAGCTGGACATAATTGGCGGGGAAGAGTCCGTACTGGCCATTACACCACCCGCGCCACCACCCCTCATCAATCTGGGAATGCAAGGAAGGTGTGTTAGCATTGGGAACTGTTTACTCTATTCAGCCTAGCTACCAGACAATTCTATTTATCTAGTGTGTTAGGCAATTTACATGTGATGGGTTAATGAAGCCTAAATTTACTGTTGTTGTAGCAAGCCCAGGTTCATTAGGAAGTCAGTGCAGATGAGTCTGGAAAAACAACTACTACTATTACTACTACAACTACTGCTGCATCTAGTACTCCTGTTACTATTGTACTATTACTACACTACTACTAACCCCTCTCATTTATAATGTCTCTCCTAAGCTGAATAAAACTGTCAGGGGATAGCAAGATGATGCTAAATATACATCATCAGATACACGGGGTTGTTGCTGTTGCTATGGCAACAGCCACAGGACGGACCCACAGACGCAGTTACTTACCTGTGGTCAATGGGTCTGCTTGGCCAGACAGACCTGGGTTAAACAACAACAACAATCCTTCCATCTTATCTGTGGTTAACGAAATGAAACATCTGTCTTTTTTCAAACCATTCAGCCTCCATCCTCTCCACATGACCAAAATATCTCAGAGTACTTCTCCTTATGCATAAAACTGCTTAATTAGATCCTTGCTTACATCTACCCAAGTTTAAAATACACCATACAGATAATAATGTCTTGAGGATAATAAGCAACAGGACACACTGGGTGTGGGTAAAGAACATATCTTACCATCTCGATGTTGGTTAAGATGTCATCAGGGTCAAATGATATCTCGTCAGTGTCAGCTGGAAGGGGGGAAAAAATTACAATTAAGTTTTTGCTAGCTATATACACAGCTATAATCTCTTATCAGAACAAACTACACAAGAAAGGAAAAAGAAAAATCTTGATCAGCAAATTAAATCATACTACAAAAAAAAGAAAAAAAACAATAAAATACTGCTACTACTGTACTACTAATAATAATAACAATAATAACAACATCCATACATTACTGATTATCTGTCCATTAACAGATAACAATACATCACTATCTTTTTAATCAGCTGTTGCCACTGACACATTGACACATCTGGTACGGCAAGAATCAAACAATGAGATGTGCATGAAGGCGTAACTAACCGGCCTGGTAGTCAAAGAGCGCATAGGCCGTGATGCCCATGCCCTCCACACCCTCCTCCTCAGCCGCCAGGGGGGACACAGGTGCTGGGGCGGGGGGCTCCTGCTGGCGAGTGAGGGCTGGCTGCTGCTGGGGGGTTGGCACGACACTCACACCGCCTCCACCGCCACCACCACCACCAACGCCTGGCACCTACCACACCACAACACATTACACAAACCTCACAAGTACTGTAAAACAGGAACATTTACTTCAGATGTACTCATACAATCTTATTCACAGGAACCACACATCTTAGCACTTCAGAATGCGCACTTGCTAACTGGGAAAATGAATGACTGAGGCAAACTGTATGATGAATATATGGTGTATTTTGGAAGAATTTATGATGGAACGGGAAAATTAACAATGAAGCACTGCGCAAAAAGTGAAACTAAAAATGACAAACTAATATACCAATGACAAAAATGACAAAACTTGAGCAAGGGTAACTACAACAAAGTTACCTGGTGCTGCAACAACTTTAACACCTTGAGTGTGGTGATGTATTTGTTTTTTAGTTTATTCCTGCTTATTTCCAGATGATTCTATTCAACTTCGGGAAGATTTTGGACATGGCAGAGGACAAATGTACCCTCACTAATTCCCCTGTTAATAACAAATCCTTCCCCTGATGAATAAAACTGTCCAACACCTGCAAGAATAAATGAAAACATACATCACTCTGGGTCAAGGAATAACATGGGTTAGATACCTGTATAAGCCTATGTAAACTGAACAATGCTCCTCCACTGCAGCATTGTTTGGCCATGATGATATAACATGATCTATTTTTATGTGACAGCTAGATGAAGCAATGAAAGAGTACGTGACAGAAGGATAATTGCTGTCATTTTGGGAGGAATGAGAAATGTTGGCAGAGGACTGTCAATGAACTTTTACTCACTTCTGTACAGGGACCTTAACACATGAGTTGGAAGTAAATGAAATCACAACAATATCCTAACGAGAATACACTGCCTTTTTTTCAACACCTCCCAAAATAGTACTGAATTGTATTCTAGACAATGCTGTGTAAAATGGAAGATAAGTTATTATTTTTTGTCTGGAAAACATGGTACATTCATACACAAGCAAAACAAAGAATTTTATACACATCTGCTACAAGTATTGCTCCGGATTTGCAATGGACTACAAAACCTACACGAGCATGAAATCTCATCTCTGCTCCTACTGTGCCACATGCAGCTGCTGGCAAATTAATGCTGACAAAGTGGACATGCAACTAATGTTAGATAAAGACAAAGGTGCAACTTAAATGTCCATACCATACAGGTGATCAAACGGAAAACAACTGTATTCAAACATGCAACCCAAAAACCAAAACCAATCCAGTGCTTGACCACATGCACACATTCACCACACCCTGTCCTGTTTTTAACAGTGTCATCAGATTCAACATTTGGCAAGTACAGAAAACCCTCCAGACGCAAGGAAAATCTCAGCATAGATTCATGACTTAACCCCTTGAGTCCGAGTGATGTACATTTTGGGTTATCACAGCTCTCTTCAGATAATTTTCTTCAGCTTCACAAAGACCTCTCATACTTAATGGTTTATGAAGGTAGTACACTCAGCACCAAAAGTCCTGTCACATCTTCTGGTTCTCTCTTCGTGGGCCTTGAAATTGAGTTTACTTAATCCACAACAACTGACCCTGATGACATCATCTGGTTACATATTAAGAGTTATCCATGTCACTTCCTTCATTTTCAAGAGACTAATTTTTAAAGCCTATGGATAAAAAAGCAGGAGAGGCAATGGAACTTTTGTTATGAATGTACTTTAAGCCTTACAGTACTAAAAGTCTGTCTTAAGCTGAATAAAATCATCAGGAGCTGGCATAAGAATAAGGAAAAATAACATCACTAAGTTCTAAGTCAAAGGGTTACGCTGTGTTCCTCTTTTCCCCACATGGCTACACTCTTGCCATAGTGTATAAAGGAACACAACCCATGCACTAATGAAGGGCTTACTGAAACCAGTGTAACAGTTTCACACAGAACACCTATTTTTATCTTATAACCCACGCCCACCACCTTCTGGGACCATTAGGAGCTCCTTGGAAAACACGAACCTTTGCCGATGTACTGTGTGTGGATAGGGACAAATATACTGGTCATACATTCTCCATATAAAACTTTCATACAATTGGAGATATATGCTATGAAGAAAAAGGAACATGAAGGAAGACTGACAGGCTATGTGTGGGTAAGACTGAATGCGGCTCAGTCAACGTGAAAGTAAAGTAAACTGGACAATCTTCTGTATTGTATGTGTAAAAGGGGATGGCAAAGGTAAAGATGAACTGAAGCTGAACAAATTCTGTTGATGATCCATTATGACAAGTGGAAATGTTAGGTGGGCAAGAGACACAGGTTAGAACTTGAATTCTTTATTTTCTCTAATGCTTCAGGCTACACAGACTCTCTGAAGATGGGTTCTGTGTAGCCAGGAATGTCAAGAGAAAATATCCTGTTAATCTCCTCTACTCAACATTTCCATAAATACTTCACTGATCATCCTTAAAAACCAATTATACCACTGCCAAAGCATAGGACGAGACTGAGAGAAATGGAGTCAGAAAGGGAAAATGGGAGGGAGAAACAGATAATAGATAGATAGATAGGCTGTGCTGTCTGCTGCAAAGTATAGAAGTGGCTAAAACAAGGAGTCATTTTATATAGCTTCAATTTTACTTCTTTTTTTTTTAAATTTTTCATTACAGTCCATATATTAGCTAGTCTTGAGGAATCTACTGTAGCAATTTTTCCTTCCTGTTATGTGTAACTGAGGTATGAGCTGCAGGTATTATTTAAGAGTGAAAACTTAGTAGTGGTAATTTTCAAACATAAATTGGCAGCCCAAGAAACAGTAAAGCAAAAAATACTACAAGGCCAAAGAGATAAAATATGTATTAACATAAAACTGCCAACACAGCAACAACAGCCAACTAAGCGCTTGTGCTGATTTGTGCTCATAAAATTAACGGCTCTGCATAACCTGAAAAATAAAACTGGCCATCAACTAACATCCAGAGACCTGCACTGCCCACACTCACTAGGTGGGGATGCAGCTCAGCATTGCATCAGAGAACTGTACGATAAAACTGACAAGGTAAAGACAAGCAAAGGAGACAACGGCCAGAAAAAGAAGTCAAAAGGAAGCAGAGACATTAAATGAACAGGAAGGGGCCTAAATAAAATATAGATGGAATGGTTAAAGATGGAGCAGCAAATGATAGGCCAGACAGCACAGTATATAGGACTGTGACAGCCAGGAAGGGAAAGCAATGAAAGGGGCCTGGATAGAAGTTTAAGAAAATTCATCTGATATCCCAAATCATTATGCTCAACTGAATAGAAATGATACAGTGATCAGTGGTCAGTCAAACAAGAGAAAATTCTGCATGGCAATTTCCACCAATAAGGATACATTTGTAAACCATGGAACCTTGGGTTCCTTTTCATCTCTACAATGTTTTTAATGATATAATCAGTGATAGGAGTAACTTGAAAATCTGAATAAAACAGGTGATAGGAATAATTACAAAATACAGTATAAGCATAATGATTTTCAGAAAAGAGTTGAATATTTTATCCAAAGTGGCCAACCAGCCTTGCAGGAGGCTGGATGGCAGAGATTAGTTATTTATTTTTTTACTGATAATTTGGTTTAGTTAAGGCTCAGAGATATCCTACTATTTACCATGCTCTCAGTGGTTATTTATGATTCTACTTGGTATAGTATTTACGAAGCTTTAGTAGTCATTATGCCCTTTAATTGCTTCAGTTAATTACCCTCAAGTAAACAAAGCCACAGCATTACTCAGCTTTTTAATTATCAACTTCATTTACAGTACTCACAAGTCAATAAAGCCATAGCATTACTCAGCTTAATTATAAACTTCAACTGCTTTGGTTAATTAGTGTCCTTTCATTATCAAAGCCATAACCTCATTCAGCTTATTAATTATGACCATAATTCAAGACAGCAAAATCTCAGTTACCCACAATCCAAACAAAGCCAATGACACCATTTTCAGCATCAGAGTTTTCCAAAACATTTGTTCGAGAAATAGGAGCTTTAGTGCAAAATTATATTCTTCCATAACGCACAATCAGAAGGGAGGAGACTTTTTACATTTTTTTATATATGAGGTGTACAATCAGGGACATAAATTCTTCTAATCTTGCGCATCATCTGCCTTTGCTCAGAGCATGTTCATTACTTTCTTCTCTAACACTCACTGAGGTAAGTGTGTAACTCCACTGCCTGTGCATACAAGCATCCTTCATCTCCCTCCCTATTACCTAAAAAATGGAGGATAGTGGACTGCAGGTGGGCCACTTCAGCCTGCAGTCCACTGGGTTCAAATTTCAAATGAACCTGGGGCTACAACTATTACTACTTCCCTCAGGCATTATATCCAAGGACCACATCCTACATAGCACAGAACACTTTACAGCCCCTCTTCTTTAGCACTGTCTTTTGCATATTACACCTTTTTAATCTCTTGTACTTTACTGAGGCAAAAATGTGTCAAACTAGAAAAACACAAATACAGTAACATAAAAGTTAATATTATGGTGTAACATGCATAAATAAATTACTAAGATCAAGGCATTAAGCACCCTAAAAGGTCAACTAAAATACAACCCCAAGACTCACCTATGGGCAAAGAAACGTACGTAGCCTCTCTCATTTTAAAAAAGTTTAGCCATGTAAAAGACAGAGAACAGTGGAAGTGGTGGAATAATAGCCAAACTTATGTCACCACTGTACAAGGAAAGACAACTAAAAAAAATAAACAAATAAATAAATAAAATACCAGGAGTAATTTTCTTTTTCATTATCTTTCTTTGTATGGACTGGAAATAACCAAGATTTTGTGTGGTCCCTTACAACCATCACTTAATCACCTTGCTTAATTAGAGTACAGTATTTATTCCATATTAATTAACCCCTTCAAATCAATGCCTTTTTAAAATCTTACTCTTACTCTTCCTACCACTCAGGAAGTTCTCTTACAGTGAAGAAGTTTGAACTACTCTCTGTTAACCTCTTCAATACGGCAACATCTTTATTATTCTTCCCAACATCAGAAAATTTCATTTGTAAAATAAGGTACCAAAATATTGCAGGCCAAGGGCAGATGTTATATGGTGCAGGGCTTTAAAAAAATTTAAAAAGGGGGGGCATAAATCCCTTCCATATGATGTACTGTTGTTCCAATATATCATAAATTTTTTCTTCTGGAATTACGGCGTCTGGTTATACACACCCAGTATATATAAATACTCACAATTTATCGACAGTAATGAACATTTAAAACTGGCATACCTTGCTTGTAAATTGCAATGAATTAATAATAAAATAAATAAATAACTACAGTACCAAAAAAGGAAGGTGGCTTATAAATGAGAATATACTGTTCATCATTACTGAAAGTGCCACATGATTATATAAGGAAGACTTTCATAGTGAAGAGGTTAACACAAACAAAAAGCAACTACAGCAAAAGCAGTCTGATGATGTGGTCGTGTCAATCCTGGGCACGGCACCTGACTCACAGAGGCTTAGAGAGGAACACTGTCATGATCGTCCCTGTGGAATTTCTCAGTCGTGATAGATGTATGGACAGATGTGGGTGAGGAAGGTACGAGATGTTGGTGAGGAGGGTGACGTACGTGGGTGAGAAGGGTGAGATGTGGGTGAAAAGGGTGAGAGACGTGCATGTGGGGGAGGAGGGGGAGGGATGTGGCTGTGGGTGAGGAAGGATGAGGGATGTGGGTGAGGATGGGTGGGGGATGTGGGTAAGGAAAGGTGAGGGATGTGGGCGAGAAAGGTGAGAGATGTGTATGTGAGGGAGGTGGGTGAGAGATGTGGGCATGGGAGAGGAGGATGAGAGATGTGAGTGTGAGTTACTAGGGTGAGGGGTGTGGGTGAGGAAGGTGATGGTGTGAGGAGATGCGTGAGTGAAGTAATGTGCCAGAAAGGATTGACATGAGCGACAATGTAGGGGATGGAGGGGTGAGGTAATAAAAATGATGAGGTGATGATTAAGGATAAGCTATGATGTACTGTTGTCTTCAAGTATTCATTTCTCTCTTGGGATGGTTTGGCACACTTATGGAAACAATGGAGTGATGAATAAATGGATGCACATTGTGAAGAAAAGAAGTGTTGTGGTGTTGATGTGGATGTGATTGTGGATGTGAAGGAAAGTGAAATAAGTGAGGCTGGAATAAGTTGGGAAATGTAGAGAATAAAGTGAAATGATACAGATGGCACATGAACAAACTAAGCAGGAGGTAGAATGAGATTAGGTGAATGTAGAGGACATGAAGTTAGAGAACTTTAAGAAAGGTAAGTGAAAAGAAGTAATGTCAACCAAGAGGCATAATGTGTGACACCAATGACCTAAAAATGGAAGTAAAGTTCCTCTGTATTATCCAAAAGTATTATGAAAAGATGGACATGATTCAGGTCTACAGGAAAATTGGGGAGAGAACACCAAACACACATTATCTGCATCCGATACAAGCTGACATCAAAGAGTGAGAATGCAGGTAAAGAAACCCCCATCTTTGTACTGACACCAAGCACTTTGTATTGCAAGTGTCCAATACAGTACCTCCTACAGCTCTGAAGGGAAGGAGACAGGGTGGAAGTTTCCTTTTTCCCTTGAATTAGGTCCCTAATACATGAGATACAGTCTATGACCTCCAATCGTCTAAGCACAATGTATCCGGACATCTCAAAACAAACAGATCTTGCACCTGGGTCTCTTATTTTTCTTCTTGGACAGAACAAGTCTGCAGGTTTCTAGCCTGCTATAACTCTCCTAATCATATATAATGTGGGAAACTGCCTTACACTGCTGTGAATAAAATAAGCAAAGAGGTGCACAAGATATGATATGTGTGATTACAAATGTGGGTCAAATATGGGATGCAATGCCATGTGAAAAGTAAGTTGATGAGTGAGCTGATGCCAGACTTCACGATGTGTGTGAGATACGGTGAGCCAGGTAGGTAGATAAGTAGGTTGATGGAGTGGAGTGGAGTGATGAGTGATGTGGCATAAGGTGAAGTGAAATGATATGTATGTATGGTCACCTGGAGGTCTGCCATCAGTAGCTGCTCCTGCCTGCGTACCTCCTCCTCCAGTCGCTCCTTCTCTCGCCGCGCCGCCGCATCCTCTGCTGCCTCCCGCCCGCCCTAGAGCAACACCCTAGGCCAGGCGGACAAGCGGCAAGCGGCCAAGCTACCAGGCAGCCCCCCCCCCCACACACACACACATATATGCATAGTTACACACACACACACACACAAAACACACATTCAAACATCACACCTACAACCACACATACACACACACACATACACATTCAAACATCACACCTACAACCACACACACACACACACACACACACACACACACACACAAACACACATAAATATGAGCTCAAGTCCTAAAGACAGAGAGTTTTTTCTGCTAAGGCCTAATTCCTAGATACGGAGAGAGGCTTTATTACCATCCAAAATCTACAAAGTGTGTATCTTTGTGTCCTTCCCTTTAAAACATTCTGAACTCTAGTTGCCTCACATCCAAAGGGGTAAGGTGTGACTCGATCTTAAAATTATCGTTTATGAAGAGACAAAAGCATCTAAACCCACGCCACACTTATGCATCTTGAGTGTTTACATCTGATACTCTTCCTGTGTGTCAATGAGTGCATCTGATACAAATTACTGGCTGTTTTATTAACCCCGTACGTATGACAATTTTTTATTTTACTCTTGCTATCCTTAGTTTGGAAAATCTCTCCAAGGCTGGGTAAAATAATATCGATTATATATCGAGCAGTATCATTTATAAAGGCTCAAGGTATACTGGAGCCCTTATAAATGATATAAACTGTATGGCCTTCATTATGGCCTCCACTATCTGGGTACTCTCCTCAAATGAATAAACTCTGGAGAAACAAAGAATAAAACATGGAATATGGCATCCGAGTAAATGGGTTAATACTGTACTGATATCTTGAAGGCATGGGCAAGTCTCAGCCAACTGTTAGCCACCAGGTACCACACACAAATACTGCTACAACTGCCTCATAGCTCCAAAATATCACGTAGAATCGTCACACACAACTCAGTAAAATGATTCTGAAACTCTGAACCACTGCTTCTAAATACTGTAGTTCAGTAAAGTGATTATGGAACTTCGTTCGCTGAATGCATGAACAGAGCAAAACTTTATATACGAATCTTCTCTGAACAGCATAAAAAGTTTTGCGGGAGGAAAATGCCAGTAAAGAACTGATATCATGCAGGTAAGCAGACACTGGTAATAGCACAGTGTATTAGGCAAGACCTCAATATGCACACAGAAATGATTCAGTCCATTAACAGTGTTCTTTACTGCAATGTAATGTGAGTGCTGCTTTGCCTTCTGAGTAACAAGTGTGCGAAATGCTCACCGACGTCATTACTGGTCAAGCATTAACATACTGGATGGCTGAGGGACCTTACGAGTCTATCTGGGGTACCACCAGACAGATTTTATTCAGCTAAGGCAAGCATCCTCTCATTAAAAAGGAGCTAAATATTGCACCTGATATACTGCACCAGGAAATTACTGTAATGCACTTTTGGATGCTCTTCCAGCCACCACTAGTTGACTGTATTATGCTAAGGTATATCATGGTGGTTTGGTGGTTACAATGTCCTAGTCACAGTGACCAACTTGCATAGGCTCAATACTCAAGAGATGACCACAAGTTTTTGATCCCATAATGACATCAAGGGAAGCAGGCTGGTCATCTGCCCTTAAATGTACTGGATTATGGTAGCCTACCCTCAGGCCCTACACCTAGAGGAAAGTAATATGGGACTGGCCTTCATTTCACCCATTTTTCCCAGCTCAAATGCCAGAGCCAAGATAATGACACTGGCCATCAAGCAGGTCAGAAGCTGAGTCTTGTATATCTTTATCCTCAGCCCATCCTTGTTGGAAAACAGGCCATGATGATGATGATGAATGGAAGTTCTTACTGTACTTAGCTTTGTATTCTTCCTCACACAAGCATGCACGCACATGCACACACGCACGCATGCATGCACGTGCATATGTGCACACACACACACACACACACACACACACACACACACTCATCAGTACACACAAACACAGATGCTACTCATTACACACAGTAGGCCTATCACCAACACAACTTACCCCTCCCTCCTACAGCTACCCCACACTACCCTTCCACACTCCAGCACAACAGGCAACACTTCTCTCTAAACAATAACCCAGCCAGCATGAAAATGCAACACACAAGCTTAAATTACAACACTTAAACTAAAAAAAAAGAATCATGATATAACTAAGCTGCTCCCATATATCTTCCAGCCTTTCAGGAGTATGTCAAGAACTAAATCACTCAAGGACAGATGCTTAACTTTATACTAGCTTCCAATGCTTCTTAAATCTAACACATTTCTACAGCAAAATATTAGTATTTCATATCTAATTACTTCTATGGCCAAACTATGTCATTCAGCTTTGAGGATATACTATTTCTTTATAATATCTTGGTATTCTTTCATCTGGGTATGTCCTCTTCTACTCTACACTGCACTGTTCTTCCTGCCAAACTTACTTGCTCCATCTTGCATTAAACTCAGCTGACATATACCACTTACAGTGCTCAGATGTCTGTCTTTGCTTTGTTTGGCTATTCTGTCTACCCACACCTGACTTTTTTATTTTTATTTTTTTAAAGCTCTTTCCTTCTGATGCCTCTTACATCACCCTCCTTTTTTTTCACTCCTTCCTGTCCTACTCTATTCTGTTAATTCCTCTGGCCCCTCCAAGTCACACCTTACCCTTCCTGTCCTACCCTACCTTGTTTTCACTTGCCATCACCCTGCCTCAATTTGTTCTGTCATTCCCTACTCTGCCCTGACTTATCCTACCTTGTCTTGTGCTATGCCCCCTTGCTTTATTCTGTGCTAATCTAATCTGCTTTGCCTTACATGCATATCTCTGCCCTTCTTTGCCCTTTACTGTTTCTGCCCACCTAGCTGGACCTTACTCTGTGCTAACTTATCCTACACCTACACACAACACAGAAGGAAGGGCCAATGAAGGGGGTCTGTACAACACTCACACCACTACACAACATCCACAACACTGCATACCCCACCTACAACAACACACCAATATACACACAGCTAAGCAAAATAAAAAAACATCGAAAATATGAAAACCTTGGGAGCAAACTGAATGTTGTAGTAGACTTTATGAGTGCTTACAGAATTCAGAATATGATAATGGTACCGTAAGACAATGGTATCTGCTATGTATGTTAACTACTAACTATCTATATACAACATTCAGTCTGCTCTCCAAAAGGCTGCTAACTAATCACATAATTAATCAAAAGCTGCTGTGAGTGTGGTAGTGTGGCAGGGAGGTGTGGTAGTGGTGGTGGTGATGGTGTGATGGGTGGTAGGATGTGGTGGTGACAGTGGAGTAATACAATGGTGAAAACTGCAGGTATGTTAAAATGGCAGGGGTAACTCAGTAGCAACAGCAAACATATATATAGGCATAGCTGTGGGGGTAACAATCAAAACACCTTGCTACTTGTCTCACACCTGCCTCATCCCACCACACCTGTATCACACCTGCACTAATCAACCCACATTCACAACACCTTCCCATTTCCCACAACAATTTTCTCAGGACTATTAAACACAAGCCAAACACAATGCAAAATATATATATATATATAAAAAAAAAGTGTAGAAATGTAACTGATCACCTCTCCATGGTAGTACTGTACATGGAATCAAACATAACTACAACAGAAATGGTGTATATAACAAAACAGGATTGTGGGCAGTTGTGTGCATGCTTGTCCTGTACCCATGAAATTCTGAACTGCCAAAATGAATAAACAACCAAGGTAGTAATCGTGAAATAAGTCACACGTGCAGGATGACAGGGACAACAACAAAAACAACACAGGCAAATGAACAATAAACTCATCATGAACAACAAAAACAACCAAGAGGTAAATAAAAACTCACAACAAGGACACAAAAAATGAACAGGCAAATGAACAATAAATTCAATAACAGCAAAAACAATGACCAGGCAAGGGAAAATTGAACTCAACAACAAACCGATTAACCATGAACACTGTATAAATAACCAAAAGATACAATGGAAAACATATGGCACAAAGAACACAAACCTGACCCACAATAAGATGTCATAATTCACTCATGCACATAAAAAAAATTAATAAAATAGATAGACAGACTGACTTTATATACCACAGCCTTCATCATACAAAATAAATATGGATGAACTGTCTACCAGTTTTGAAGTAGTTCAGGAACGAACTCAGACCAAGAAAAGAAGAAAAAAATCCTGCAAGACGCTAGGGTACTTCCTCAAGGTACATGCATGTACACCCAGGACATGGGGGGTGGGGGTACATCCCTGTAGTACATAAGTTTAAGTATTTTGCATTTGGGGGCTGGACAGAAAGCTGAAATATAAATGAATTTAAAAAAAAAAACAGTGGTGATGCATTAACCAGTAAAAAAAGAAAGAAAGAAAAAAGTTAAACACTTTGGAGGGTCCAAGGTTTCTGCACATCCTTGAAAAACATGGCCTGACAGTTGAATAACTGCACCTATAACTAACTTCAATAACCACACGAACCACCCTTCAATGTTCTCTGGTTACTAAACGTATGAGTTTGGCCGCATAAAAAATAAAAAAAACTTCAACTACTCCGTCTCTCAAATTTGGTGTTTAAGCTGAGTAAATGGTGCTCCCCTGTACTACTCTGTCTTTCAAATTTGGTGTTTTAGCTGAGTAAATGGTGCTCCCCTGTACTACTCTGTCCCTCAAATTTGGTATTTTACCTGAGTACATGGTGCTCCCCTGGCATGGCTCTTACGGTAGGCATCTCTTCCAGGAACTTATTATTTCTTTACCCTTTCAATGATATTTCTGACATTACTGAAAGGGTTAATGATATCTAAACATCCAGAAAGTGCTCCACCCTGCAGTGAAAATGCTATGAAAACTAGAATAACATTTACTCATAAGGCAAAAACAAAATGCTTGCTACAAAAAATCTTCCCCTAGACTCAGCAAACACTCTAACAATTGATATGCTTTGTGTTATTTAATTTCCTTGAATATTGTCCCAGTAATTCATCTTCTTACATTAATACTGCAATCATATACTGTATTAATATCAGCAAAGGAACACATACTACTCTGAAATATTAAGACTAAAATCAGTGAAATCACAAAGACAAAATATCTAAATGCATATCAGCTTTTAACCCTTTAGATATGACGGTCTGTGGGGACAGCAGACCCAGATAGACTGTCTAAATGTGGGCAAAAAATGAAATAGTTCAAATGAACTTGTGAACTGCCTTTTCTGTGCAGTGGATCAGAGGACATCTGCATCTGTGAAAAACAGTTGACCAGACCACTATTTTGTGCTGTGAAATGCTGTTTTTTTTTTTTTTTTAAAGAATGCAGTCAAGCATCATATCTAAAGGGTTAAGTGCTCACTACAGTTCATTTACTTCCAAATGACACAGATCCCCAACCTCATTAGTTTAGCTGATGACCAAGTGTAGTCAGACTGGAAAGCTGACTTGACTAATAACTAAGGAGATTATTTCCTTCCTCCTAAATAAGGTTCAATACAGATTATAAAACCATGACTTACCAGTAGTTGCAACTTGTGAAGCATTCCATTTGTGTCCAATGCAAAACTGACCATGGGGAGTTTTAGGCAACAACACTATTACTCTTCCTTGAAGAGTACTTTTCTTATTTTTTTAGAACTTTCACTGTCAGGTAAAGCACTTACTAGGCATTTAGACAACCCTTGCTAGTGTAAAAAACTCGAGGGAGGTGCTGCCCATAGAAGCAACACTACATGTAACATATGATTTGTAGTACTGCACTTTATATGGATTTTGTGGGTCATGGTGCCTCTTGCTGGCCAATTTAGTGTGTAATACAAGGATGTGCTCTAATATTCATACAACAATGAGATAATAAAAAAATTAGAAACATCAACAAAGAGGACTGAGAAAAAAGAAAATACAAGACAGATAAAAGGAAACTGATGACAATATTCCCCCTTCAAGTTGTCACTCAGACAAAGTAGAATAATAATACCAGCCGCATGTATACTGAGAGAAATGTTAGGTCAGGGAAATGACAACGACAACAGACTGTCTTCTTGTTGGCTTAGTATTTCATAGACCTTATTCCTCATTTATTTCTATTTTCTTCTATTCATTTACTGTATTTATTTTCTGTTATATAAGATGCACCAACAACAACAAAAATAAATAATTAAAACTATTATTCAGGTAAACAATGAATTAAGCAAAAATTACTTTTATGGCATTTATCACTAACAGTAATTTCAAGTTTCCGTGGAATATCTGGCAGAGACTCAATGTTTCTCTTCAGATAAAAAATAGGTTGGTAAATGCTCCAGTATCGTGAACTCAATTTCAGCCATTCTGGTAAGTGACCCTCATTGGCTGTTAGTGCCTATTATTCAGTATGTTCGTGATGCAAAGTATGTTGTTAGAAACATATAAATGTGATAAAAGAGCAAATTACAGAACATTAAGCAAAGTAAATCTATAAGAAAGATGTCCTATGAAGTCCTAAGCCAACAGACATACAATCCAATATGGTAGCACATTACTGTAATCTGACAAAATGGAAGTGTTTACCCATTCAGAGATGTCAATAACAAACCAAACTTTCACCACACCCATTACAACAACAACTGCAATAGCCACAACATGAACCACACCATTACACAAAACATCATCTGCACAACAACCATCAATATCAAAACCAAAAATAACCACCAGGACTCTCACAATAAAACTATAAAACTGTGATGAGAGAAACCCACATCAGAAAATAAACCCACACAAGAAACCTACATACAGTGAGGGAAGAAGTACAGGTAAAGAACAAAAAACAGGGATATATTCTCATGATCTTGGCAGTTTTCCCAGCACCTCTTACTTTTTATGTACTCTCATTTTTATGCTAATACCAAACTCTTGATATTTTCTTATAAGTTCTTCATGTCCTTCCAATAATGAAAAATTGCAGAAATAACACACAAGAAACAATTAATGTGCCATATATACTGTATACACTAATTAATAACACTAATAAGGAAAAGATACCATTGAGCCTCCAAAACTCACAAGAATACAGGCCACAAATGTCCACGAACTACCATATAGTCAAATACTAATATCCATTCACCTCTGCAGCCTGTTTCATCGCTGAGTTGAAAGAGGCTTGAAGGTGACATAGTGAACTGCGGTGCAAACCATTACTCAATTGCGGATGATAACATTCTCCTTTGTCTATCTATCTATCTATCAATTGCCAGATGCCTTAATCCTCTGAGGGGTGGCCACAAACAAATCACCTCCATGTTGCCATTTCCCCTGCCATTTCACTGCCCTCCCCCCAACTTTCCCCTCTCTTATATAACTTTGTCCACTCTATAATTCAAGTATCAATCAATCCAGCAATGAATTTTGGGCAGGAAAGATGAACAGATTTTTTCACTAGCCTACAAATCCTATACAATAATCTCTGAACTGACCTACACAACCAAACCTACAATCTTCTCTCTGGCTTAATTTCCTTCATAGAATACTGTACACTCCTTTCTCCCACACTCTGCCCACTGCCTCACTGCTACAGACAAAACCTAAGACAGCCACTTTATCAAAACTAAGTGTGAAGATGTGGAGATGTCCCAAACTTTTGACGATAATTTCAGAAGCATGTGATGATGATATGACCTTTCTGTACTTTTTTTTTTCCCAGGAAAAAAAAAAATGTATATAATGTAGGCTAGAAGTTGTGGTAGTAGTTGTAGCCCCAGGTTCACGTGAAATGTGAACCCAGTGGACTATAGGCTTGAACTGCTCTACTGCAGTACATCTACCGAAGTAGTTGAGGGATGTCTATAACCAGGCAGTTGAGCCACCTGGTTATCTTGGTGTCACCACATGAAGGTGTCCATCTCCAGATAATGTGGGATGCAAGCTGATCACATCTAATAATTACATGCATTCCATTAATAACTGTCAAATATTAGGGGCTTCCTCACACCTTTGTACACTCAGTTTTAACCTACTGAGACTGGGGACATCATTTTCATTTTATTCTTGCCATCTTCAGATGATTTTACTCAGCTTAGGCCATATCAAGCTGCGAGGGTTTGAGAAGCATTTGAATTTTGTTAAAAGCTCAGTTTACTGATCTACCATTAGCCCCACCAACACATAAAAACACCTCCACTAATACCAATACACCAGTCCTGTATGAGACAGCCCTAGCATGTTTTCAATAAGGCTGGAGGGTGTTGGTACCGGTGTGGTGACATGTGGAGGTGTATGATATATAGCAGGACTGCTGGGCCTTGGGGAACAGGCTGATATATCTATTCCCAGAATGGAAAAGAAAAAAAAAAGGGGGGGAGGTTCTAAACTCAATCAAACTTCTCACAGGAGCAAGAATAAACTAAAAACTATGTCACCTGGGCTCCCTGGGTTACTAATATGGCCGTAAGACCTGCCATACCCTCAACCTGCGATGTGAGTGAGCTGTGACCCGCATGCGTGAGACTCGGGTGAATACGAAGCCAGAGTGACCTGACCACTCCCCTAACCTACCTGCTGTGCCGGGGCCGCTGTTGCTGCCTGCCTCACCTCTGCCTCTCTGGCTGCCTCCTGCTGCTTGATCATCTCTGACTCCCTGTCAGTATTAAAAGACTAAACTGAATCCAAGACTGAAATTTAAATAGCTTTATAAAGTATTGAAAGCAAGTTAACTATTGGAATCTGTGACAGCCTTCTTACTTTGTTCATTACCTAAAGCTAAGCTGATTCTGATAGAGAAATAAGTGATTTTAATATCAAGCAGCAGGCAAGTTAACTACTAGAATCTGGGTGATGTCATTTTAAGCTTATTCCTATGGCTGACAGACAATTTTATTCAGCTCAGGATAGGCCTCTCATACTGAAGAGGTTTACCGAGACTGTATCTAGCCCCTCCAGTTCCAAAAGTCTGCATATGATAAGTATAATGTGTGTATAGTACTGACCTTTCCCTCTGAGCCTGCCTGCGCTGCTCCGCCTCCATGTTTTCCATGCGCTCCCTCTCCTGCTGTTCCCTCAGCTGCTGCTCCTGTCTGGCCTTCTCCTGCTGCACCATGGCTGCATCACCCTCGTATCGCGCCAGTCGTTCCTCCTCCAACTGCTTCTTGCGCTTCTCCTCCTCCTGCACTGCCAGGTTCTCAAAGCGTGCTCGTAGACTGGACGCTCTTTCTGAGGCTGGTGGGGTGGGGTGAGGTGGGGCGGCATGAGCAGTGGATTACAGCAAGTGAGAAGTATACTGGACCTTACATCCAGCTTCCTACTGGTCAACAACTTCTATCTCCTAAAAAACAAACAATTTTAACAAGGTATTATAGGATACTATACATACCATTCAATCACTGTTCATATTGTATACTGTACTGATATTATTAAACTGTGAAACACTTACTGGTATTTACTGACATCTAAGTCCTGTTAACCAGCTGCATGGCTACAACTGAAACACAGTTTCACACAGGAACATAGCTCTTCAAGATCCTTCAATGTTCACCTTGCAACAAATTGCCAAGTGCACTAAACACGCGTTCACACATCTTTGTTTATCTCAATGACTAAGAGACGTGGTGTGATGCAGCTAGTGTTAGACTGAAGCTCTACGTCACCACTACACAGCACTAGTGTCACAATCACGATATGGCTGCTGGTTGGCGCACTATTTACAAAGTTTGGTTTCTTTTCAGACAGACCTCGCACTATACGTGGCATGGGAGGCTTTGTAGCACCTCTTCTTTAGCAATTTTATATCATATTATGCAGCACTTTAAATGTTTCTTCTTTGTTACTTATATCGTTATCAACACAGTCTGAATCAATAAACGAGAACGCTGAGACGAGACAGGCACTAAAAATCGCTAAGAAAGCAGGGTTACAATATCATCAATGCCACTTGGAAAACAACTCAATGTATACCTTGTGGCTGTGGTTTGGTGGGCTGGTAGTTAGTGCCCACCCCTCCCTGTGGCTCGTCAAATGAGTGTGCTGCCTTGTCCCGACGATCTTCCTGCACACCAAACTTGCCACCAAACCCCTGCAACAAAAACACACACACACACACAGCATACATAAGTTAGAGCTATAAGCCATCATTTTTGTGTTATTTTGATGCCACTAGTTCCACAGTTGTCATTGCTATTGTTGGTTAACTCTGGCCTATCTCTAGCCAAGCAATCGCATCGACCAATGATATGCAATAGCTTGAATAGGGCTGTACCACAGATACAGTACGGTGCATACGCCATGCAGGGATCTGGTGCCCCCTTGTGGTAGACATCACTTCACCAGGATCAGACCAGAGTGAGGTCCAGGGAAATATGAGATGGTTTGGCTCTCTCTGCTGTTCCACCCAGGGCACACAGCATCACCACATGTAGGCTCCTCCTCAGCACTTCAAGTCCACAGTAACTTGAATATTGTCAGTTAAAGTTCCACTGTCACTTATACACCTGATGTGCTAGTTTCTCCAATATACTGAATCACATGGGTGAAAAAGTTGTTATATTTAGGAACACAACCCTCATTTAAAATGGAAACTATCCCTATAACAAAAATATCCGAATGAGAAGCACACATCAAACCAAAAAAATATATTCTATGCTGCACTTCCTTTCAAACAAATATAATTAAAGTTTCAACAAAGACTCTAAAATGTTTAACCCCTACAGTCTTATGTATTTTTCAACAGTGTACCTTTGATATATATAACACGTATTAAATCAAACTTGTACAGTGCATCTAACCATCCTTACATCTATGAGATTATTATTAACCATCTTCTCATTCAGAAAACTGTAATCATCATACATCCTCACTGACACTAACAACAACAACAAAGATAATGATGATAAAGACAATGCTGTTGCTGCTGCTGATGATGATAACCCTCTGTCTTACCTTGCCATCCTCTCTCAATCCTAAACCACTAATACTGCCTAGCCACACTTTCTCTATGTAAATGTGGCCTCACCTTGGAGTGGTCGGTCTGACTCTCATGCTTCTCCACCTTCTCTATGTGGTCCCACCCTGCCGCTGATTTGTCCTGACGATCCTTCTGCACACCAAACTTCCCACCAAACCCTTGGGAATAGTCTGGGAAGGAAATAGGGGCATATAAACGTACATTACTATCTCAAGAGTACAATGCCACACATACACACATGGATGCAGGCACACACACACACACACACACATATACATATACACATACTAGAAACTGGGGAGAATGGTAAGAGAGATATGGCAGTGGCATATGTTCCCCCTAAGACGAGAGCATGGAATGACGATGAATACCAGGAGATGTTGTCAGACATGGTTAGTTATCTACAGAAAGTGATCGAGAAAAGCAACAATATAATCCTAATGGGTGACTTTAATTGTAAAGAGGTGAACTGGGAGGAATGGGACTCGGGAGGCAGCGAAGATTCGTGGGGCACTAAATTGTTAAATATAGCAATGAATAATGTAATGACACAGTGGGTTAAAGAAGAGACACGATTCAGAGGTGATGACACACCAGCAAGATTAGATTTGCTACTATCCAAAGAACCTGATGTAATTGAATCATTAAATTATCTGTGTCCTATAGGAAAAAGTGATCATGTGGTCATTGAGTTCCAGATGATAATAGGGAACGTGGTGCCAAGAGATGAGCTTTATAGGCAAGGAAGATACAACTTTGGGAAAGCAAACTTTGCAGAATTGAGAAAATTTTTTGAAAATGCGGACTGGAGAAAATTCAGAGAAACAAGAGAGATACAGAGGAAGTGGGATATCTTTTTAGACCTCTACAATCTGGGAGTGGAAAAATATGTGCCAAGAGTAAGTGGGAAAGAAAACAGGAAAAAGGTGTGGTTTAATAGAAAGTGTATAATAGCGAAAAAAGAGAGGGACATGGCATGGAACAAATGGAAAAAGAGAAGTAATATCAGAAAAAAGGAAGAATATAAAAGAACTAGAAATGAATATACAAGAATACGTAGAGAGGAAGAAAGGAACTTTGAAAAAGGTATAATTGACAAATGTAAGGATGAACCCAAATTGTTTTATAGATTTGTTAATGGCAAATTGAAGCAAAGGGAAGGAATCACCAAACTGAAAGTAGAAGGAGAGGTCTACAAGGATGCAGTAATGCAAGCTGAAGTAATGAACAAATGTTTCCAGTCGGTTTTCACTAAGGAAAGGGAGTTTGTGGAAGGAGAGGGAATGATTAGAGATGTAGTGATAAAAGATATAAAAGTGGAAGTGCAGGAAGTGTATAAATTACTGGGAGCTCAAGATGTAAGGAAGGCCCCAGGACCGGATGGAATCTCTAATTGGGTACTGAAGGAATGCAGAGAACAACTGGCAGATAAGATTCACAATTTAATTGTGTGCTCCTTAGAAGAGGGGAAAGTGCCTCGGGAATGGAAGAGGGCAAATGTGGTGCCAATCTATAAGGGAGGAAACAAGGAAGAACCCCTGAATTATAGACCAGTGTCCCTAACCAGTATGGTTGCGAAATTGTGTGAGAGAATCCTGAAAGATAGATGGATAAAATATCTGGAAGAGATGAATATTTTGACTGAAAGTCAGTTTGGATTCAGAAGTGGAATGTCATGTGTTTCCAACTTGTTGAGCTTCTACTCAAGGGCGATTGACGTGCTACAGGAGAGAGACGGTTGGGTGGATTGTGTGTACTTAGATCTGGAGAAGGCCTTCGACAAAGTACCCCACAAGAGACTATTATGGAAATTAGAGCATATAGGAGGACTTAAGGGAAGCCTCCTGGAATGGATGAGAGACTTTTTGAGTGACAGACAAATGAGGACAGTAATAAAGGACAGGACATCTGGATGGAGGGAAGTAACAAGTGGTGTCCCACAGGGCTCGGTGTTGGCACCAGTAATGTTCTTGATTTATGTAAATGATATGGTAGATGGAGTGAACAGATACGCAAGCCTGTTTGCTGATGATCCAAAGATCTTGAGAAAGGTAGAGGTTGAAGAGGACTGTAAAATGCTACAGGAGGATCTGGATAGGATATATGATTGGAGCCGGATGTGGGAAATGAAATTCAACGCAAAAAAATGTAAAATATTGGAAATGGGTAAAAGTACCAAGAGGCCATCATTGAATTATTTGATGGGTAATGAACCAATTAGAAAAGCGAGAGAAGAGAAAGATTTGGGAGTGCTGGTCCAGGATAGTTTGTCACCTGAAAAGCACATAAATAAGATAGTGAGAGAGACATATAAACTCTTGACCAATATAAGAGTGGCATTTCATTACATGGATGAGGAGATGATGAAAAAATTGATAGTGGCCATGATCCGGCCCAGGTTAGAATATGTAGCAGTAGTGTGGTCCCCACACAAAAAGAAAGATATAACCAAGATTGAGAGAATACAAAGAACAGCTACCAAAATGGTCCCTAGTCTGGCAGATTTGCCATTCAGGGAGAGGCTGGAAAGGCTGGATTTGCCCTCCTTAGAGGAAAGGAGAAAGACGGGTGACATGATTGCAGTGTTCAGGACCATGATAGGAGTAGATAAAATTGACAGAGAAAATCTGTTTGTGTGGGATGAGAGAGCAACAAGAGGACACGGAATGAAACTAAAGAAGCCAAGCTGCTCGAAGGACATCAAGAAATTTAGTTTTCCGTATAGGATGACGCAGAGAAGGATAGATTTTGGGATGATTTAATATGCGTAGTAAGCGGTATGGGTGATGATGAGGTAGTGGTTCTGGGAGGGGATTTAAATGGTCATGTTGGTGAAGCAGCTCAAGGTTATGAAGGAGTCCATGGAGGATGTGCATATGGTGTGAGGAATGCGGAAGGGGAAAGAATACTCGAGTTTGGGGAGGCTATGGACATGATTGTGTGCAACACACATTTTAGAAAAAGAGTGAGTAGATTGATTACGTACGAGTCCGGGGGAAATAGTAGCCAGATAGATTATTTTCTGGTAAGGAGGGTTGATAGGAGATTAGTGAGGGATGTTAAAGTTATAGGAAGCGAGGAGTGTGTTCAGCAGCACAAACTGTTGATTTGTGACATGGTGCTTAAGGAACGAGTGATGAGAAGGATGACATATGTACCTAGGAGGAAAATATGGAAGCTGAGAAACCAATCAGTAAGGGATGCCTTTTATAGTGAGATGAGGAGAGTGGTGGCTGAACAGGAAGCCAAAGATAGAGACGTTAATGAACAGTATGGAGCCCTTAAGAACAACCTCTTGAGAGTTACCGATGCAGTATGCGGTTGGACAAGAGGCCCACCAAGACATAAAATAACTTGGTGGTGGGATGAGGGTGTAGAAGCCGCAGTTAAGGAGAAGAGAAGGCTTTTCCGGGAATGGAAGAAGGGTGGTAACAGGGAGGAGTACTTGGCTGCCAAGCGCAGGGCTAGAAGAGAGGTATACAGGGCGAAGTCTGAGTCACAGAGACTTTTACTTGATAATCTAAATCATGAAGGAAGGAAAAATATGGTTTTTAGGGTGGCAAATCAGGTGAAGAGAGATAATCGGGACATTGTAGGCGAGCAGTGTGTGAAGAATGATGAAGGAAGGGTAGTGGTAAACAGTGAGGATATTAAAGATGCATGGAGAGAGCATTATAGCCGGTTGTTGAATGAGGAGTTTGATTGGGATAGGGAAGGTTTGGAGCCAGCTGATCCAGTGTTTGGGCCTTGGCCTTTGATTGACGCTGCTACTGTGAGTGAGGCAATAGGCAGGATGCGGGTGGGGAAGGCGGCAGGTGTGTCTGGGTTGACTGCCGAAATGTTGAAGGCCTCAGGAGATATTGGGGTGAGGTTAGTCACTGACCTGATAAATATGATTATATATGAGTGTGTTGTCCCAGATGATTGGCTGAAGAGTGTAATTGTAAATGTGTACAAAGGGAAGGGTGATGCCCTGGAAAGGGGAAATTACAGAGGTATAAAGCTCTTAGATCAGATAATGAAAGTAATGGAGAGAGTTCTAGAAGGTATGATTAGAGAAAGAGTGAATATCAATGAGATGCAGTTTGGGTTTATGCCAGGCAGGGGGACCACTGATGCCATATTCATTGTTCGACAGCTTCAGGAAAAATATATTGGCAAGAAAAGGGAATTGTATTTTGTTTTTGTTGATTTGGAAAAGGCCTTTGACAGAGTCCCTAGAGAGGTGGTGAAGTGGGCAATGAGAAAGCTAGGGTTGGAAGAGTGGCTGGTTAGGGTGGTTATGGCCATGTACGTGGGTGCTCACACTCAGGTAAGGGTGAATGGAGCTTTGAGTGATGAGTTTCCCGTGAATGTTGGTGTGCATCAGGGGTCAGTTTTGAGTCC
>JAGKTI010008895.1:10102-26782 GCA_018397915.1 Birgus latro
TAGTTTTATTCTCTTCAAAAGGAGAGCTCCAGATTAACTCTGAGTCTATCACACACGAGTGTAATATGTGAGAGCCTCTTATGCTAGCTAACTCTCGTGAGCCTGCCCCTTATCTCCCACTGTGCTAGACCCCCTTCTCGCTCCCACCGCTGTTTCCTTTCTATCTCCTAACTCCTTCTCTCCCGTATAGGAGAGTTGTGTCACGTGTAATGGACGTTCGTCAGAATCTTCTATAAGCCTGTGTGTGTGTTTGTGTGTGTGTGTGTGTGTGTGTGTGTGTGTATCGTAGCGTTTCCTGTCAAGCGTCACGAGGCGCAGACTGGCATTCCAGAGAGAAAATGTGCGTCATTTCCTCCATTTCTTCTAGCAACGACTCTAGATTACACATTTATGTTCCTGGCTATTATGTATTGTATTATGAAAATTTAGAGTCCTGACATCGCTCGGTCACGTCCTGCCGGCGAAGGAACGACAGCCTGTAGTAACTAATGCTAATACATAGTATTGATTATAATATCGCATAGACATAATATTCATGACAATATTGTACAGACATAATAATATTTTAGAAACATAATACATTATAGATACCTTGTAGTAAAACTGAATACAGAATATTGTATAACATATTGTAAAACGTGTATGTATAACAGACATACGCATATTTATGCAATGGTAATATTGTACGATACTCACACACACCACAAAGCCAGCCGGAAGACAGGACGTGTGTGCTGGGCAGTCCCCAGGCCCTGTCTTCCCCCTTACTATTTTGTAATCAGCCAACACCCCACTGACAGGGCCAAAGTATGGTCCGGCCTGCACTATAGGTGCAGAAATCTGTAAACGTAAACGATGTACGATACTAGCTGTTATGCAGTAGAATTGAACACTGTATAACATATCGTAGTGATACAGTAGCACAAATGTGCATGTACAACAGACATACACATATATTTATGCAATGGTACAACTGCTAGGTCATTACATTACATATGGTGTTATGCCTATAGTAATGCGTAATATTACACGCAACTTGTACGATGAGTAAGTGAAAAACATAATTCTGATAACACAGAACTGTAGGAACATTATAGTTACATTGTATGAATGTAATTGTTACATAACTGTGGTAACACAGAATTGTAGGAACATTATAGTTACATTGTATGAATGTAATTGTTACATAATTGTGGTAATACAGAATAACTGTAAGAAAGCTATCGCTTGTAGGTACATAAATGTAGCAACATAATTGCAATAATATTGCAGTAACTGCAGCAAAATCGTAGGTATTGTAGTAATTGCAGTAATATTGTAGGTAACTCCTTACATTGTAAGTTGCGACCTAATTGTGTGCACTTGCATATAATTACACAATAGTAACAGAAAAACATGGTAGAGCAATCAGTTGTATTATGAATCAGTCATCTATAACATTTGCTGTAGCGATATTACACAATATGTATTATAAGTCCCCTAATCATTGCGGTCGATGATAGTGATGATGTGCCTTACAACTGGTTCTTGGAAAACATTAACTTGCTCGTTGTTTCACTTATAGAAGGAGTTTATACATATACATATATATAGTAACAGTTGCACCTATTTTTGTTTGTTTGTCATGCAATCTTAATTTATTTTTGTATTAATTTGTATTCATCATTTGTTTTTTCAGTGGTGTCCGAGGTTGCATCATTGCTGGCTAATCCTTGGGACCCTTTTTTAAGGCTTAGTTGATGCATTGTATTATATTATATAACCCCATATTTTGTTATTATATCTATCTATCTATCTATCTATCAATCTATATCTATCTATCTATCTATCTATCTATCTATCTCTCTCTCTCTCTCTCTCTCTCTCTCTCTCTCTCTCTCTCTCTCTATATATATATATATATACTGTATATACAGTATATACAACATTAACTATATACACTTACTTGTTCGTTTGTACCTTACGGTGGACAGTGTATGTGTCAGCACTGTGTGGTACTCTTTGTCCTCACAGTTGTGTGAAAGAGGATGTTCATTCTTGCTAACGTCGTTTGTGTTGGCCATTTTTTTTCTCTCTCTCTTTCTGATTTTCCTTGTAATTCAATTTGTCTGGTCCCACTAGATAGCTTTAATTAATAAAGGCTTATTACAGTTCTCTTAATAGGCCACTGGATTAATGTGATAGCATATTATATTTATCACTTTGCAGATGGATTGTTGCTTAGTTCTAATTATGAAATACGTATTTTATGTATGTGCCAAATGTATAAATGGTAACAATAGTTGGGAATAAATGAATGATATAGTAAATAAATGGATATATACAGTAAATAATTGTTATTGTTGGTGCAAGTACTTAGCGATTGATATGTGTAGATAATTGAAGTAGGTATATGTATAAGTTGTAACTATAAATAACGTTTTATATGTTTGTGCAGCGTGTTATGTCTAACACAGTGTATTATATAAATGAAGGAACTATTCAGCTCACTGAATTTTACCGTGGTGGGAATGGTGTTAGTGGTGGTGCAGGTGGTGATAGTGTTGTCAGACACGGGTTGATTGACGAGTTCTGCTCTCAACAAACGCTTAGCACCGCACAACATCGACTTCCCACTCGGGTAGCTGTAAATGAGTAACGACGAGTAATGTTTGAGTGAGTAACGATAAGTAAGATGAGTGGTGAGTGAGGGCTCTGAAAGTTGCTGCGTTGTAGTTTGACCTGTTCACCACTACATCAGCATGGTGGTGATGGAGATGGAGGGTGGCTGGAGAGAAGTGTGGGGTCAGGTGGGGGTTGATGTGGTTGTGGGTTGTGGGTCTTCTTGCTCTCCGTTTGCTTGTTCGTTGATGGTTGTAGTTCGTTGGTTCGTCATAGAAATTGGAAGAATGTTTGTAACTATATTTTGTCCAACCACTACCACATAAGTTTGTGAGGTGTCGTGTGGCTCGACTTGTAGTATTGTTTGTTTTCTATCTTGATAATGCAGACTCAACTGAAGACTCGTAAACTCGTAGACCCGTAAACTCGAAGGCTCGTAAACTCGAAGGCTCGTAAACTCGTAGGCTCGTAAACTCATAGGCGTGGTTCGTATGTTCGCTGCCACCAACGTTTTTATGCTGGCTAACTCTCGCCCCTTTATTCCCACCGTACTCCTCTCTGAGTATAGGGTGTATCTTCCGCCTACTCTAATTACAATCCATGTTACTCTGTCAGGTACACTGCTTTATTTAACCATGTTCTCTGCAAGATTTCTGTTACTTAGAAATCCTACACCATTACCTCTTTGATTTTACCTTCCTCTGAAGTAAAATTGTTGGATGTTGTCTTGGAGCTTAATTGATTCTTATTCTTTTCTGTGGATTTCAGTCATACATACAACATCCCAACTAACGTTTTCTTCATCAGTCACTAACCTATCAAGTTTGTAGTCCTCTGCAAGGCTTCTTACATTGTACTTGTAGATGTTAATGGATTTTGGTTTATTTAATGTCCCGGTGTCTGATTTGCTGAGACAGTGCGCGTAAGCACAGGAGGCAGTGTGGTTGGACCTTTAATAGACGATGACCAACAGGAATGCCCGTCAAATCATTATCAGTAGAATTCGTGTTTGGTTGGAGGGATCCTGGCAAATTATTTTATCTCTCTGCCTCGTAGTTTCTGGTGAGATGTAATTTTTTTGCCACCTTATTTAGTATATTCGGTGTGTCCATGGTCCGTGCCGTCTAAGACGGTACCTTGTATATTTGCAAGCCTTTCCCCTATTTGCGAACCGGGGACGCGCCTGGTAGCAGTGGGATCCTGCCCTTGTAGACATAGAGAGAGAGACAGACAGACAGAGACAGAGATACACATGTATATAATTCTCTCTCTCTCTCTCTCTTTCTCTCTCAGCATACGATATATTTCAGCTTGAGGTAACGTGTTGTCGTGAGGGGTATTCGCAACCCTCATCACTAACCCCTACCGATGCACGACATTTTTGTTTTTATAGTCTTTGGTACCGCAAGACAGATTTTATTACTTTTGGGAAGACATCGCTCTGTGAATGTAAGTAACTCTTTTCACAGTTCGCTTCAGCGCCATGATGCGTTTCCCATTAGACTTATATTACTTTCACACGAGTTCATTGAGGTGAATTTATCGGGGATATATGAGATTTTTTCGATTATCCCTTCACTTTTCTTTATTATCTTGCTACCATATGACGATTTATGAACCGATCATAGTGAAAGTGTTATATATATAAACCATGAACTAGGCACTCTCACGCAAGGCAAGGCATGAAAGGGAAAAGATTTTTTTTTTTTTTTAATAAACTGGCAGCATAGTCAAGTGCTATTTTAGATATCATCTTTGGATGTGTGAGAGTAAGTTGGTTGTGATAGTAAGGTGAATGAGGAATGACACTGATTACATGACTACGAGATCTCTATTAAGAGATGCAAAGACAGTTTAATCATCTAACGTCGGCATTTCAAATATTAACTTCATACTCGAATAGTATTGCCTATTGTTAAAAAAATAAATAAATAAATAAAATACGAAGAAAATTAAGCCGTCTGAGCCACAGTGTTGCTATGAATATCAATTTCATTAAAACAATGTTCCTTGATATTCCAAAAATTTTCTCAGTATACCATGAAAACAGTCTCTCGACGACCATCGCTACTGTGTAATAATGAGAGCGGTTGTTGGCACGTTTTTACGGCAGATCAGACGAGGAGGAGACGCAGTTGCTATAATACTACTAATACTAATAGTAGTACTACTACTACTACTACTAATAATAATAATAATAATAATAATAAACAGGCAATGCTACGATGTTTCAACTCTCCTCCTGACCAACCACCCCCCACATCCCTGCACACCTAACCAAGCGCATAACGGCCCTCATCCCCCTCCAAATCTTTTCTTTTAAAGGTGGGCGAAAGGAGAGCGCCTTGAGGAC
This sequence comes from Birgus latro, assembly GCA_018397915.1. Taxonomy (NCBI): domain Eukaryota; kingdom Metazoa; phylum Arthropoda; class Malacostraca; order Decapoda; family Coenobitidae; genus Birgus; species Birgus latro. The sequence continues at coordinate 15,057 of JAGKTI010008895.1, forward strand.
ACATAACCTGGGCCCTTCGGATTCCTTGCGCAGGGCGGATTGAAAGGTCTGGATATTTTTTTTTTTACATTTTTGATTAAAGTTCACCATAAGACACATAACTATATAAGAGTTCATGACCCTATAGTGAATACTTTCTGAGTTTCTTGCCCGGAAAAAATCTCGAAACCCGGCCAGCCCCCCAGCCCCCCTGCCACCAACATTACGGACGGACACGTACTGATCCCGGTGATAACAACACCCTCCTCTGACTTTGTCAGGTTGAAGGTAATAATAATAACATTAAATAATAATAATAACAGTGTAAATTGTAAAAGAGTGACTTTGATATTTTGTTTCTCAAAAAAAACAGTTTTTCTAAAGGAATTCGCTAACACTCGTAACATTACAAACGTCAATACTGAGAGGGTTTTACTTCCTTCTTTTCACGACTGCATCATATTACAGCGCTTGGCTTAAAAACAAATCCTTTACCTTTCTTGGGATTATAAGACATTGTTAAGTGTATCCTGGCTACGGGTGCATGAGTTTATTCTGCTAATGGGAGACCTCTCCTAGTAAAAGGATTAAAAGAGAAGGAGTTAGCGCACCGTTAGAGAGTCTTGTAAGCTTACTGATATCGTGTGGTAGTTGCAAGAACAAAACGCTATTTATGTCGTGGCACTGAAAGACTAAAAATGACTGAGTTTTTAATCCTTCCAAGCGATAAGGTTTTACAGCACGATTATCTTGCACAAGATCTTTCTAAGTGAAGGAGGTTAGAGGAAACTATTTTATTTTTAGTTATTCCCTGAGTGAAAGGCGTTTAGTAAGCCAAATAGAACAATGTGTCAGTAGCAAGAATAGAATTTTGGCAGACGTAGTGGTGGTGAGGGAGTTACAAGTAAGCAGCCAGACACGTGCGCTCTAGGATGGTTAGGGGAAGACCTGCAAGAAAATTTATGGAAAAAGCTAGGGATGCATGAAACTGAATAAAATAATTTGTCATGTTCGACTGGCGATATCTTCAGGTTTTATTTCAGATCTCACCGTTGGAAGAAGGGTTAGGTGGCATTCAACTGGTCAACTCATGGACTGCTTATAAGTTCGCAATATCGGCTTCAGGTGGGGCAGGAAACAGTTTTTGGGATTTGATTACTAACCCCTTGAACTTACCGACATACTTTTCTGTGTTGTTACTGACATCTCCGGACGATTTTCATCAGCTTAGGAGAGGCTTTTTCAAATGGCAGTACTCAGCTAGAGAGCACTAAGAGAGCGCATACCTCCGTCAATGCCATTGCCATTAATTAGGATCCGGACCCAGGGAGATAGGATCCGGATCCGGATCTTCCCGCAGTCGTTGAGATATTGTGCGGGATATTCCAGATCCAGATCCGCCCCAAAATTTAATCAGTTCTTCCTTGGCCTATGGTCCACCCTTCCACAAACTTTCATCGAAATTCATTGATAACTTTTGGACATAGCGTCTGAACAAACAGACAGACAGACAGACAAACAATCAAACATAGGTGAATACATAACCTCCTCCAACTTCGTTGGCGGAGGTAAAAATAGCCTTCTTAAAACTATTCTCTACTAAAACTTCTTCTGAAGCTTAACACAGTAATCTGAAGGCAGTAAGAATAAACCAGTCTAAATCTTCATCTCAGTGAGGGTGTTGAAATGTTTCCAGTAATCTCCCTCAACTCTCACTGGGTCGTCATAATAACATTCTCTAAATTCTTGGCCGAAAGGTGAATTGACGAACTTTAGCCTTTACGATGTGTGTGTGTGTGTGTGTGAAAAATAAAGAAAGTTGTTAACCTTTATGTTGTGCTTGTTTGTTTGCATTTTGTGTCTGTGGGTGTAATGGTAATTCGTTTTCTTTAGCTGTGTGTGTGTGTGTGTGTGTGTGTGTGTGTGTGTGTGTGTGTGCTGGAATGAAAAAATATGCAAACTCCGTATTCCGTAGCATAAGAAAGAAGTTAATATACCCAGTGTGGCCATTTTCAAATTCTTGCCATTCTCGCAAGACCAGAGTTGTGAAACAGCGGTTCTCTCATACTGCCTTACACCGCATCCTGTGAGAGGCTGCTTAGACAATTCGACTTCCGGGAGTATCTGTCCCAATTTAGTATCAACTCCCCTTCACTTGACACTTTATAATCTCCTACTTACTATCCTTATTTATCCCTCCACCTCATATTCGGTCTCTCTCTCTCCTCCGCGCTACCACACACTCACATATTCTGTTCCTCAGTCTCTTACTTTCCATTCACACACTCTCGCACTATATGTCTTCACCTCTTTACTGGTTTTCCTCTCCTTCTTCCAGGCACCTCACATTCACCATACACTTTCCCAGTCAATCTCTCACTCGCCATTTTCGTATTCCGTCGACGCAGCCAACTTTGGGACGCCGTGATGGAAACTTTTCGAGTTTATATTTCCTGCGCCACCTCTCAACTTTTCATCAGCCCTAATGGATCACGCCACAGTGTTGTTATAAAGGTTCGTACCACTGGGAACTAGGCGTATTCTTGCTCAGCTATCACGCGCTTAAAATGTGTTTGCTGTAAATATATATACAAAAGATTCGCCTTCCACAATCTTTCATACAGATCAGACCGAAACTGAGTTAACTTTGCCAAGCGGTCTTGACGTTTGACCTTTCCCTGCCAGCTTGAACTTTGATAGTTCTCTAATTCGGGGCTCTTTATTCTTGCTTTAACCTGAGCACCTCTACAAAATTTAGCTTACACAGGATAAAAATTGTTCAAGTTGAATTTGTCATGTGACCTTGAGCATTTGATCTGATGTTCTAGAAAAAAAAAATGGGTAAACCATCTGAATAATCCTCAACTCATCCACACTATCAGATCAACTTTGGTTTAGTAATTCTGGTCACACGGTGACACATGGATGGAACTTTGACTTAGCCCGACTTAGTCCTTTTCATATCAAAGAAAGTTCCAAGTCTACATTTTTTTTTTATGTGTCCGACTCTGGGCATAGGCTTCACAGCCTGCTATCAAGGCCCAGCAGTCCTCCTACATACCAACACCTCTACATGTCACCACTAGCATGCACACACTGACTTTAATAGGCTGGAGGTGATAGGAAGATGGAAAGACAGACTGAGGAATACTGCTGAAGAGCTGACAAGTTGTGTACATGACCGAATGAGACTATAGATTTATTATTGCAGCAGAGACTTGGACAGAAAACAGTTGCCAATGTGTAGCTTGAGGGTACAGCAAGCCCGGCGTAATAAAGATGCAAGCAGACACTGTATAGAAGCACTGACTACTGAAATGACGACAGTAGATTGTGCGAAATGCAACACTGTGGCCGAGCAGAGATGAGCAGAGCAATGCAAAGCAGAGAGAGAGAGAGAGAGAGAGGGAGAGGAGCGAAATGCAACACTGTGGCAGAGAGAGAGATGAAAAGTCGTCTTCACGCTGTTTAGCACTGTGTCATGAGCCATCACTGGGAGTGAATACAACGTCAACGACCGTGCCAGATTAAAGAAGGACGGATGCGGCTCATTATATCCAGTATAAAGGAATCGGGTTATATAAGAGAACCAGTTTAATTTTCCTGTAATAGGTTCAGACAGAAAGAAACACCAAAGATACTTAAAGGTGAAATTCTGAGCTATGAAATCTGTCTATCTATCTGTCTATATATATACCTAGGCTGCATCCCCCAAAGAAAGGGAGGTAGCCGAGACAAGACTACACACTCCCAATTTACTCATCCACACACACACGTTCATTCGCATCTTAGCCCCTAGGGAAAAAGGGACAGATCCTCACCGCACCACACCGCGCAAGGGTCAACTGTGCAATGCAATCATTGACATCCGCAGCAAGGCCCGACAGCAGAGCTGGTTTACCCCTGCCACATTATAATGGATTCATTCCCTTACCCGCACCTGACTCGATCAGCTGATCAGACCAAATGCAGGAAAATATCCCTTCAGGGCACGTCACCATTTGTTCATTCACAGTTTCTCTCCAATCATTCCTATCATGTGCAGCCATTCTTCCTTGCTCAACAGATATCCCTCTCACATTCAATGCTCTCATCACACTGTCCATCCATCCTATTCGTGGTCTTTCAGCCTTACACCTCTCACATCCGATCCATTTATTTTTTTTCACCAATCGCTCATCATCCATTCTCTCCATATACCCAAACCATCGCAACACCCTCTGCTCAACTAGATCAGCCATATCCCGCAGAGCTCCAGTTCTCCTTCGCACTTCATCATTTCTTACTCGATCCATACGCGTAACTCCACACATATTCCTCAGACACATCTCCATTACATTCAAACTTTCCTCTCTGCTACACCCATATTCCATGTTTCAGCCCCATATAACACGGTACAACAACACCCTCATACAGCCTTCTCATTACATCCATTCTAAGCAAACGATATCTGAACACTTTTTTCACTCCTTCCAGCACCTTTCCTACTTCATTCATTCTAAACTTCAATTCTACATCAAATCTTCCATCCACAGAAATATGTGACCCTAAGTACTTACAACAATCTACCTCCTCAAGCAACTCACCATTCAAAACTATATCCATTCTCCTATCATCTACCAACGTCGTACACTTCATCACTTTACTCTTATTCTCATTTACTCTCAATTTCCTCCTTTCACATACCCTTCCATACTCCTCTACCAACTGTCTCAATCTCTCCTCTAAATCAACCACCAGTGCAGTTTCATCCGCAAAGAGCAGCTGATTCAGACTCCACTCTCTATCATCCCGCATTCACCTCCCTTACAACTCCATCCATGTAAATGTTAAACAACCAAGGCGACATCACACATCCCTGCTGCAGCCCTCTCACGGGAAACCAATTACTCACACTATTTCCCACTCTTACACACGCTCTACTATTTACATAAAAACTTTTTACTCCTTTTTACAACCTACCATCAAGTCTATACAGTCTTAAAACAGTCCACAAAGTCTCTCTATCAATTCTATCATACGCTTTCTCTAAATCCATGGATGCCCAAAACACATCCTTACCTTTTGCTAAATACTTTCCACACACCTGTCTCACAGCAAACACCTAATCCACGCATCTCCTCCCTCTCCTAAAGCCACACTGCTCATCACCAGTCACTCCCTCTGTACCCTCTCTAACTCTCCTAATGAACACTCTACCATACACCTGACCTACAACACTCAACAGACTTATACTCATAAAGCTACTACATTCATACTTATCACCCTTACCTTTATACAACGGAACCACACAAGCATTTGCCCAGTCAACTGGCACGATACCTCTAACAAAACACACATTCAACAATCTTACTAACCTGTCAACAATAGTCGCTCCACCACCTTTCAGGCATTTCACAGTACACCCATCCATACACCTGCAGCTTTCCCTTTTTTCATCTCCTTTACTGCCTCCTGCATTTCTTCCACCGTGATCAAAGAATCATTCAACTCTCCCAACACATTTACTCCTTGCACCCTTCCATCTGCCACAATTTCAGCCTCATTTTCCTCCTCTACATTTAACAATCTTTCAAAATACTCCATCCATCTCTTCCTTACTGCATCCATCTCAATTAACATTCTTCCATCCTCTGCTTTCACTCGCTCTTCCTTCCCAGACTCTCCCTTTCACACCCTTTTCACCTGTTTCCAAAACATTTTCTTATTCTGTTGAAAATTCTCAGTCAACTGCCTACCACACCTCTCATCTCCTACCACTTTAGCATCACTCACAGCCCTTCTTGCCCTATTCCTCTTTTCCTTATACCTATCATATGACACCTCATCCTACCTCTGCAGCCACACTTCATATGCACTTCTCTTCTCAGCCATAGCCATACTTAATTCCTCGCACCAACATTCACTTCCTTTCTTACACCACCACCCACCCGTCTCACACCACACACCTCCTCCGCATACCCCACCACGACACTCTTAAACAACTGCCATTCTTCCTCCACACTGCCATTCTCCTGATCTTTCACTGCGTTCCACTCATCTCTCGGTTTCTCCTGATACTGATATTGTGAGATACTGAAAATAAAAAAGTGAAGGTTCAACTCATCATCTCCTAGGATTACATGCGATGGTCAGATCATTGATGTTTTGAAGGAGGAGATCTGGTGAAACGACGAAAGCCTGACGAATACCAGCACTAAGAGCTTTATGAGAAGAATAATGGCCGTCCACAATAGCAACTATTTAGCAGCCAGAAAGGAGGCTAGAAATGAAGACACAGATAGAATATAATTCCTGGGACACAGTTTGGATGGAAATAACACTGTGTAAGAAACTTAAACAAATTTTTTGTTTATGTTGATTTATACGCTATTTCTGATCAATGTCAATGCACAGATTCCGAATATGCTATTGGTTTTTGTGTAAATCTAGAATTACAGGAATTATGCAACAACATATGTAACATACAAGGACAGAAACTGCAACTTGTTACCATTATAAGAATGTTGAGATTGTCAAAGAATTTATATATTCCCGGGTGTATATGACGAATATAACAGGAAAATGAGCAAACAGTAACATCACAAGGAATGCATGGCACAGAGTATCTAGAAATGCACTTTTAATCTTGACTTTCTTCTGTAGCTGTGATGACAATCGCGCAATAATCTCCAAACATAATCGCCCATCATTGCCTCATTCCACCTGCCCTGATGTCTGGTTCCCATCAGGAGAATGTCCTGGCGGAACTGTTCGCCATGCTTCTCGCTGACTGCACCCAAGTTACTTTTGAAGAAATCGAAGTGGGAATGCAGATAGTGCAATTTAAGAGACATTCTGCATCCAAGCTGGTGGAATGCACTGATCATGTCATCGACGAGCTGTGCAGAATCTGGTCTTCTCTGGTTGCCAAGAAAACCTTCCACAACCCTTCTGAAAGCATTCCAAGTGTGCTTTTCATGATCGGTCATTTTACCTTGGAGTTCACGACTTGCAAGCATCCTTTGAACTTGTGGCCTGGTGAACATGCCAGCTGTCACCTTTACCACACTCAACTTGGGAAACATTGATCGGATATGCACAAATGCATCGCCATCCTTGTCGATGGGTTTCACGAATTGTTTCACAAGACCAAGTTTTATGTGTAGCGGCGGTAGCAATACCTTCTCTCTGGAGATCAGTGGAGCTCTCAGAACGTTGCATGAGCCTGGTGTGATATTCTTAGGGGCCAGTCTTTCCGCACAAAATGTTCCGCATCGCTCCGGCTGTCCCACAAGCATAAAAAACATTGCTACTTTGTATAACTGCCTTGCATTCTGAGTAGGAACGAAATCATTTTAAAATCCCCACAAATCACCCAATTGTAGTCTGAGTACTTGATCTTTGTCAGACAAATCTTCCCATTCTCATAGCCTTCTTTCATTTCCAGAGAATGTGCAACTGGAATTGATGGGAGTTCGTTGCTGTTATGCAAAAGTACAGCTTTTAGGTTCTTATGAAACTCTCTGCGAAGAGCCGCCATTCTGAGGCCTTGTAATCCACTCCCATGGCTTGGAACAAACCCTAACATCAAAACAATAACACAACGAGGTTTCTTCACAAAATTTGATGAAGGGTGCAAACTTGCCATGACAATTCCTATAACTCAATTTGCAACTGCGATCAAACAAGTTCCATTCACTTAGACGTGACGCCAGCAGCTCAGTATTGGATTTGGTGAGTTCCAAATCTCGGACCAAGTCATCCAGTTCTTGCTGATTGGGAAAGTGTGGAGTGTCGCCAGAACATTCTCCAACATATGATTCATCACCACTTTCCCCTCTGTCATCAAAGATGTCCTCATGGTCAGAGACAATTTTCATGTCCGCAGGAGGGACAGGAATCGCCAGCTCATCATTGCGAGGCACCGGAGAGATCAAAGAAGGCAAATTTGGATATACAGTGTTCTTTCTGCTCTTCGCTCCACTTATATCAACCATGCAAAAATAACAATCGTCGTGATGATTCGAAGGCTCTCGCCACACTCTCGGAACTGCAAATGGCATCGTCTTTCTCGGTCCTTGTAGCCAAGCTTCAAGCACAGAGCGACAGCTACCACAAGTGTAGTACGGAGCCCAATCCTTATCCTGATCGCCCATTGCCATGCCAAAATATGCTTTGTATGCACGAGCAAATTTGGTATCAAGGTGGATTTTGTGTTTGATCATCTTCGGTCCAATATATTCTCCACATACATAACAAAATGTATCGGCTGACAGCTTGCAAGAACATCTACTGGCCATTCTCATTAATAGAAAAACCTTTAGGAACAGCTCAAAAACACGATGACCAGCCAAACTAGCAATGTGAGACTAGGTCATCGAATGAACTGACTCTGTCCGCGTTGCATGACGCGATAATGGTCATATCATTGACATTGCATGGACGCAGATGGTGTGTGTGTGTGTGTGTGTGTGTGTGTGTGTGTGTGTGTGTGTGTGATGTGGTAAGCGATACGTCAGCCATCACATCGGCATGCAGTAGCAAGACTGGAAATAAACAATTGCCAATTGTTGAAAAAAAAAACTAGAGATAGACAAACAAAATATACAGCAGTGGAATCAGTGTGTAAAACTGATTCTAACAAGACGAAAAAAAATGAATAAACAAATTCTTTGTTAAACAGTGTAATTTGTGCTAGACTCGGCCGAAAACCTGTAGATGTCAAGGGTAAAGATATTAGTTTCAATGGCGTCCCGAAAGGGGCCTGACGGAGAATTCGAAAGAAATGTATGAATATCGGCAGCTGAGCATCCCTGATGGAACCCACATCGACAGAAAGTTTATGGGAAGCAAGGGGATTAAAAAAATCTTCCAAAGGGGGACAGATGTATATTATTTGTAAACAAAGAGATTAAAACAAATGAGCGATGGCTAATGCATTGGGAACGGTCACTCTTCTTCATGAAAGGTTGAATGAGGTTAAGCTTTCAGCAATGATAAGAGATGGATTTTTACAGGCAAGGTGGAGTCTGCTTATGCAGCGTATCAGAACAGGTGCACAATGCTTGGGAACAACAGGGATGCCTCTTTTTTCCTTCTTTCGAAACTGAAATGTTAACCGGTATTTTCAGTTCTCCATGCTTGCATATTTTAATAATTTCTGAAAGTAATCTTCCATAGAATGTCTTTTCATCTTACTGTGACCCAAAATCTTTTATATGCAATGTGTTCAAGCATTTCAAAAAGGAAGAATAGTGATTTTGGATTTGTTATTCAAACGTTCTTTGAAATGAACACCTTTTGATGATACGAGTTATTCTGCATTATTGCTATATTGATTGACCTACTCACTGCCACTCTCATACCTGCATATTTTGCCTCGCAGTGCCATGCTGGTGGTAAAATTGCCCAGACAGATACTGGTTCGGGTTTAATTAAATGGCAAACAATTCAAATGTAATAATGCCGTTAAAAAATAGTATAAATCTTTTAAATGTTTACCCAAAAAAAACTTTTGGTAGTATTTGTTATGTATATGAGTTATTAAATTTTTGTATTTGTTTATCCTTTCCCTCATAAATAACAACGAATATGTAACTCTCAGTATCCTATATTTTATAGGTATATGCAATATATGGTGATTTATAATGATATCGTACTTTATGAAAGCCACCAATGGTAACTGGGGAAGAATGTTGGTGGAGAAGGGAGAAAAAGTTAGCAGATGTAGTGAACACTTTAAAATTGTTGAATATAAAGAACAAAAGTAGGGCAAGTACAAGTGTTTGAAGAATTGCTGGGAGATGAGAGACAAGTACCGGTAGGGAGGAAGAGATCAGTGGAATGGAAGTATTAGAGGTAATAAAGTTAAAATGGGAAAGCCCCATGATCTGATGAAGTGTGCTGCAAAATGCTGAAATGCGAGGGAGACTTAATGATAAAACGGATATAGAAGATGTGCAGATTGGCCTCAGAGGAAGGTAGGGTCTCGGAGGATTCGAAGTCAGATATTTAATTCCCTATACAAAGGAGAACGGGAGAGAAAAGTGTGTGGTAATCATGGAGGTATTCGTCTTCTCAGTGTAAGAGGAAAAATATCTGATAGGATACTTATCGATAGTGATTGGGCAAAAATAGAAGAGCAAGGGAGTTTTAGGAATGAAGAGGCTGCATAGTTCAGATATTTGTTATAAGACGTTTAATGGAAAAGTCTTCAGAGAAGGGAAAGAAGACGTTCTATGCTGCCATCGTGATCAGAAGGCATATGACAGAGTGGATAGGCAGAGAATGTGGAAGGTAATAAAAATGTATAGAGAAGACGGGAAGTTTTCAAATGCTGTGGAGAGTATATATGAGAACGCTGACTGGGCTGCAATGCCTGTGGTTAGTGAATCAAGTGCGTTCTTTGGTCTGAATGTTGGACTTAAACAAAGGTTGCTCAATTTGTACTTGGATGGAGTTGCAGAATCTCTAATGACAGAGAGTAGGATGAAGCAATATCCAGATGATATTGTTCTGTTAAGTGAAGATCAGTGTTAGGTGCAAGGTTTGTTGGATGTGCTTGGGAGTGTATTTAGGAAACGGAATCTAAAAGTGAATGTAAATACGAGTGAATTTGTGGTCTCAGAGAAATTAAGTCATAATACGTGCAATGAGGATAGATGGTGAGGAAATGGGAATATGTGACTGTAGTGATGTACTTTAGTAGTGTGATAAGTAAGGATGAGATTTCAGAGGATGAATTGCTTGAAAAGAGGCAGCAGGGTACAAGATTGCTAGTTCATTGAAAGTAGCGATAAGGAATAGAGCAATGAGCATAGAAGCAAGAAAGTCGCTGCATGACAGTATTGTGACCACTCTGACGTACGAAAGTGAAGCTTGGACCCTCTCGGAAGGACAAAAATCATGAGTGAGAACAATGGAAATGAGTTATATCAAAGGGGTATTTAGAGGGCATGGAGACAGACAGACAAGTGAGGAAGTAAAGGAGCGTCTGGGTTTTGATGTTTATGTGACCGAAAGTGTTAAAAGAAATACTCGAGGATGGTTTGGCCATGTAGTGAGGATGGTGAATGAGAATGACTAGAAGTGTCAGCGAGGTGGAGGGAGAGAGAAGGAGGGCGAAACCAAAGATGAGATGTAGGGATTGAGTGGAAGCATATGTGAGAGAGAAGGGTGTGAGTTCGAGGGAGGGCAGCTAAATGGCCTAGAACAGGGTGGCTTGCAGGCGATTTCTTTGTGGTCACTTCTAATGGGATTGAGGCGTCCGGCAACAGATAGACAGACAGAAAGAAAGGCCAGTGATTGCAAATTGGTTTTGTAAGTTACTTAACAGTTAAGCACAAGTTTTTTTTTTCAGATTATCCAGTGCATAATTATAAAATTAGAGAACCTGCTCTTACAACCGTATTTTTGTACATATAATAGTGTAAAGCATTCGGTGTCCCTCATCTGCTTACAGTGTCAAATGAGAAAGTTTATGCAAGGTGGTTATTCATTCCTTGCTTGCTTATTCATACGAATAACTAGTTTTTCCCTATTCATATTTTGCAAGACCATCGATAGCATATTTGTTTATGATGGGCAATGGTACAGTACCCTCGATCAAAAAAATATCTAGAGAACTTTCCGTCTGTATTTTCGAAACAATGGACTAAAGGTATAAAAATATCCTCCGGTACTACCCATACATGTATATGGTTAGCTATTTAATCAGTACGGCATGAAGAAATAACTTTATGCAATATATAAAGTACGAGTAAACA
>JAGKTI010008896.1:1965-17984 GCA_018397915.1 Birgus latro
TCTCTCTCAATTCACTTCCACCTCATCCCCCACCTAAATAAGTTACTTCCACTTTATCATCCACTCACAATAGCCACAACTTTAAGTCTCCATTTCAGCATTTATCATCTCATTTTAAATATACAAATACACAAATCGGAAAAGTCTGTCTATCCATCTGTCTATCTGTTGCCAGACGCCAGAATCCCGTGAGGGGTGGCCGTTTGTCTCTGAGTTAGTTGTTTTTCGGGGAGGGGCACTAACCCTCCACCAACCCACTTGTTGACACGTAGGGAACATGAGTGGGTTGGTTATATGGTTACCACCCAGCGTTGTAAATGGTTACCTGGCTTACAGGAAACCATTAGGCTTGTCACTCAGTGTAAAGCCACCTGTAAAGGAAAGAAGAGCAATAAAGTGACAGAAAAGGTGGAAGAACTAGGAAAAGAGGAGGGCTGATTTAGAAAAAGAATGATGAAGATGAAGAAAGAAGTATGCAGCACTACATCAAGTGAGTGGATGATGGTCGCCACCACTTATCACCATCGTAAAAGTAACGGACATATTTGATAGCTGTGCATTGCGCGAAGGGTCCTGTAGCACTTACTTACATGTGTGTGTGTGTGTGTGTGTGTGTGTGCACGTTTCACAGGATTCGTTTATGATGTTTGTATTATCATACAGTCCTTTTTGCCACATCGGAAGCGTAGGGGCCTGGGGCTAGGCTATTTGATTCTTGCATTTACGGCAGTAGTCAACAGTCGCTCTTCCCTGAGTGGCATTAGGTAAACAAACCCAACCTCCCATCGGATGTAAGATGTTATGGGTCACATCCAAATGGAGCGTCTTTACTCACTAAACCATTATATGTTCGTTTGGTTATATGGTTACCACCCAGCGTAATCGTTTCCTGGGTTACAGAAAACCATTTAAGTAGTCATTATGTATTGAGTCACCTGAGGGTAAAAAATGAATTCAGTGAGTGGATGGTAGGTGCCCCTCAGTACCAGCTTGTGATACTTCTGCATACAGGGAATTTCTGTATTTCAAACCTTAATTATGTATCGCCCTGCATCAAGATTATGAAATACGCTTTTGTTTTCTGTGTTTCTCGTAGTTTCACTGATGGCTGAATGTTACACGAGAATTTATGTTTCAGAGAACAGTGGGTGTAGAGCTGATTTTGCTTTCTTTGCTACTAAATATGATTGGTATTTTTATATAGTGGTGCAGTCGTGAATATAATGCGTGAGGTAATCTAATCATCATATGTGATACCTGAATTCTGTACCTTATAAATGCTAGATGTACAGGTAATATGCAATACAGGTACCAATTGCACACAGGGTATCGTAATATGCAGTAACAGTTACACACAGGGTATCCCACAAATACTGCCACCAATGAACTAATGATATAGAGGCCGCATCCTCCCTTCAGTCGCAATTCAACTACTCATCCACAAGCTTCTCAACCAAAATAATACATTTAATTGGAAGTTAGCTGTGTCTAGCCTGTATCACCTCTTCCTGAGCGATTACTTTTGCATATTACGGCTTATTCTCCTGCTCGTTTGTTGTATCACCTTAACACAGATTACATAAATAACACGCAAGTATATTTTTACGAGCCTGATGCTTCAATTCGTAAGGGAGAGTTGCTATAGGACCCTGATAGTCGAGGAAAATACAGGGCATTGTGTTCTCAGTTACCCTCCTCACGTTCCTCAAAGTTTGACAAGTTAGGCAGCTCTTGGGGATCCACACGAAGGGTCACTTGTCCTCTGCCTCCTGCATATGTTACACTCCTGGGGGCTACCTCATGGCATTACTGTACTCCTTTTACCTCAACTTGGCCTAGATTTTCCTCTTTTTTATTTATTTCACGTGGCTCTGGCTGAATGAGACAATTCTTTGGCCTGACATCCCGTCTGTAGCACTTCTTCATGACTAGCATCGTATTCTGGATTTCTTGTTACAACTCAATATGGAAGGTGGAAGGATGGCAGTTTTAGGCCATGTTTGAATAAAAAGAGTATTCGTTCTGCTGCTTTGAAGGAGTAATGTTGTTCCCAGACGCAAGCGGGACAATCAGATGGCATCACGGGGGTAGAGGTGAGTCAGAGGGAGGGTGAATGAGAGGAGTAAGGAGCCAGGGTGGTGTGTATTTGCCTGCGTGGTGTGGAAATTTTCATCTGGTGTACAGGTATAGATGTGACCTAATCCAGCTTTATTCAGCAATTTGTGAACATCAGGATCAGTAATACACCACCCAGGAGGGGCTTTAATTCGTCCCAGCCAGTGACAAGGTAATTTCTTATAAAATTTAATGTGTAGTGTTTTACAGAATTTTGAATAACTTAAGGCCTTCACAGTTTTTCCTTTAGCTTTGTATGTATAATTGGCATATTCTAGGTGAGGAATTTTTCACTGTGCTGTATACTCGTGGTTTAAAAGGGTTCCTAGCAACTCTTCCTGTACGATTTATTCTGTATACTGCGTCATAATATAATCCTGTCTGTAAATTGTATCACTGTAATTTGGCCATAGCCTGCATAAAAATATATATGAGAGAATTTAGGTAAAATATTCGGAAATAAACTGCTTATAAAGTTGCGCCACATTTTAAATCATCAGTTGTTTCCCCAGAGTTAAATTGAATAACCTTACATTAAAACCGATTAGCATAAAACGTTGAGTCATATGGAAAAGGCTTATTCCAAACTCTGTCCTCTTATTCTGGTAGGACATTTGAATCCTCCCGAAAGTGTCAGTTTGTATCACCGTGTTCCGTATATCAGGAAGCTTGTTAACCATATCAGTACACGGACGCCTGGTTGTCTCATAGATTAATGCACTCCAAGCGAATGTATCAGAAAGGGTTTATATCTGAGGGGTGGTTGGGTTTATTGCTCTTAAAATACCACTCACGGGTTGGCAAGTAGTAACTTCTGTTTTAAATGTTTGGATAAGGAGCATAACCCCGGACAGTGTGCTTCTGACGGGGAGTGTAAACAGACACATACAGTTTAGATAATTCACATTTATCACCATTTCCATAAAAGTAAGTTCTGTTTTAAGACAGTCACATTCAGCCCTCTGTCATTTCACTCCTCGTCATCTTCTGCTCACTGCCTTTATATTGGAGAAGCCGCCGCTGCATGGGGTAGCACATTCAACCAGCAACTGAAAGAAGCTAAGATCGTTTCTAGGGCCTGTCGCTTTGCTTCTCCTTGCCTCTGTCCACCCGTCAGTACAGCTCGGGACCTGGTTGTACAGTCGAGTGTTACGGGGCGTGTTTGTAATCTAGGAGATGACCGTAACTTAATGAAAACTAAGTACAGACGATGGGCATTAACCAAAAGCCGTTTATTTTTGTTTTTCCCTCCTCAGTGATAACAGTGGAAAAGGGGGATAGGAAATTGACGATCATAGCACTGATGATGATGATGATGATGAACTGAAACTTAACATGCGTCATTCAAGCGGGGAGAGGGGAGGAGAGGTGGGGTGGGGAATCCAACTGTGTGCCATGATAAGGAGGTGGTCTGGAAGGGAGACTGATATACGAGTTCGTTATTCTTCCCGGGTTCGATAAAGCAACCGTCGCGAAAATCTGACTCATATCCAATTGGGCGTGAGTCATGGCGGAGATGAACCCCTCCCGACCCGATGACGCATTTTCCCTATTCTTGCTGCCACCAGACGATTTTACTCAGCTTCAGACAGACTGCTAGTAAGGAACAAAGGCTATCACGCAAGAGGACTCACCTAAAACGCTCCCTTTCCACGCCGGCGCGAGAATACGTGTGTGTTTTGGGGACCGCTTATCAATGTCTCTCCTGCATCACCTATTCATTTCCTACTCCCGCCACCACACCTTCGCCCACACCAGCAGATTGAGCCCTCCCGACTACCATTATGAGTTTTTAATGCAGCGCTATCTACAACCCACCCTGTACAACCCAACTACCTCGAAGTGTCTCTCCAAGGCTGAATAAAATCTCTTGAATAAAAAGTGACTCAATGGAAGGAAGTGGTTAGCCCCTCAGTCGGATGAAGTGTTATATTTGGCCCGTGTTTTCTTAAGACAAATTTCTTCACCTTTAGATGGATCACTTGAGATGGAAGGATTATAAATAGACACCATTAGCCCCTTCACTACTAGGCTGCTTATCTATGTTTGTCTGTCTGTCTGTCTCTGTTTCCCTATCTGTGCTTTAAGTCCGATTTCCGATAGGGGTGGCCACAAACAAATCGCCTCCACGCCACCCTGACTTCTGCCATCTGCCTGACCTCCCCCCCCCACTCTCACCCCCATCATCCATCTCTCTCCTCCACCCCTCCATCTCATCCTTGGTCTCCCCCTCTCCTCTCCCTCTCCACCTCACTCAGAAACACTCTTTTAGTCAAGTCTCTCTCCATCAACCTCACTCCTCCATCCCACCATCTCATACGTAGTCTTCCCCTCTCCTCTCCCTCTCGATTTCACTCACAGATACCCTTCTAGTCAGTCTCTTACTCTCCATCCTTTCCATACGCCAAGCCATCTCACAGTGTTTCCCATAACACTTTCAATCACAGTCATATCGACACCACAACCCTCCTTCAGTTCCTCATTTGTGTCTGTTGCTCCACACAACTCCACATGCTCCTCTCAGATAACTCATTTCTACTGCTTTCTGAAGGTGAATAAAATCGTCTGGAGGTGGCAAGAGTAGACTTCAAATTACGCCACAGGATTGCAAGGACAGAAGTGGTTGTAGCCCGGGGTTCATCTGAAATGTGAACCCCGTGGACTGCAGGCTGAAGTTACCCCCCCTCCCGCAGTTCACCATCCTCGTTTCAGGGGATAGGGAGGGAGTTGAGGGACGTTTGTATAGCCAGGCAGTGGAGCCGCATGGTTATATCGGTGCCACCACGTGAAGGGCTCCCTCTCTAGCATCATTACAGGTGTTAAGATTACATTAGTCGATTCATTTAACATCCCTAACCTCATTTACCTTAATTAATGGCCAGGTGATGTCAGACCGGAGCGCAAATTTGTCTAGTAACCAAGGAGATTCATTCCTACCTCGTAACTAAGGCTTATCGAAATTCATGCAACCACAACTTAGTATTCAGGCTGTTAAATTGACCCAGTTCCGTCAGATAAAAGATCTATATTGAGAGGAGTTTGTGTGTGTGTGTGTGTGTGTCCTTCAGAGTGATGGGCTTATTATGAGGTTATAATTCCAGGGATAGGCTTTTTAGTCACGTCCTGATTGCGCGCGCGAGAGAGAGAGACAGACAGACAGAAAGTGTGTGTGTGTGTGTGTGTGTGTGTGTGTGTGTGAGAAAAGCTCCGCCAAAATTTCNAGGCTTATCGAAATTCATGCAACCACAACTTAGTATTCAGGCTGTTAAATTGACCCAGTTCCGTCAGATAAAAGATCTATATTGAGAGGAGTTTGTGTGTGTGTGTGTGTGTGTGTGTGTGTGTGTGTGTGTGTCAGAAAAGCGCAGCCAACATTTCACAAACCCCCTTTCGAACTGCTGCGGGCCCTTCATACATCAACATCCAGTCACCCAAACACAAACAAACAGCTCACATCTAACGGGGAAGCTTTATATTTCACACTAAGCCCCATTCAACCCGTGACCTGATGCTGATAACGCTAAATATAAATGTGATAAACGGGATGTGGATTTGGGAACATGTATATCCACACTCTTCATTACTAGGCGCTGGAGAGGGGGCCTTCAAGTAGTGGCACTGATATAACTGGGTTGTGGAGCTACTAGGTTATACAAACGTCTCAGCTACTACTACTACTACTACTACTACTACTACTACTACTATTAATACTTCTACTACTCATTACGAGAAATAACGAGACGGCGACCCGAGATTTTTTATACCTATAGTTTATTCATTTTGACTTGGTAAAAATATTAATCCCTCTGCTGTTTTCTTCCCCGATGAATAAGACAATACTGCGGTTCAGCACCCTTCCCACAGCACTTCTTCGTGACTAGCGCCATATTCTAGTGTCGACCGCCTTACCACAGCTCAAAATTCAAAATGGAGACTTGGCAATTTTACTCCTAGTTAAAGTGAAGAGTGTAGTGATACCATCGGAGGAAATAAACTTTCAGTTCCCTCAGTTTTCGTAGTTCACGGGATCTTTCTATTCATACGTGTGTTTTAATTCAATTTTACGTTCACTTCGTCCTCTTTATGTTTGACGTTCGTTTTCCCTGCACGGTCGTTTGAATCTGTTAAACGGCTGACACATTTCCCAGGATTTCTGTTAAGTCCGTTACTGTCAATAGAGGCTGATTTATTCTCCTCGATATTTTACCACAAGTGTTTCATTTTGCTTCTGAAAAACGTGGACAAATAAGCAGCTCACCTACCCTGCATCACATATAAGCGTATCATGGAAAAATCAGTAAGGTCGCCCTGTTGCCCAGATCCGAAAATTACTGTCATATATCAAGCCATAATGGTAGAGTGTCATGCGAGCTAGAGTTGTTACTGAGTAGGGACACGTATGCCAGGAGGTCTCTTTGTTACAACTACCCAAAACTACGATGAAGTTTGAAATGACAAGCTGATGGTAATGATCGGCAGTGCTGTAAGAGAATATTATAATTATTTCAGACAGTAAATCATCCGAAGCATCATAGGCAACACACAAAACAACTTCGCATGTTACCTAATCGCCCCACGAAGCTGCAGTCAGACCTGTCAATGAAGTTTCCTTGGTTTAGTCCATATTACAGTACGCTAAATATCCTCGCATGTTTGTTAATTACTCCACTAAGCCACCATACCGGCGAATGGCATTAAAAGTCATTGAGAGGTATATTTGCACGGCCCGCACGTTTCATGATGTGGGGAGTGCTTGTGGGGGATGTTGATGAGGGTGTGTGACTGAGTGTGGGGAAGAAAGGAGGTGGAGTGTGTGGGAATGTAGCGAGGACGTGGATTGCTTATGTGATGGGTGAGTGGATGGGTTTGTGTGTCTATGGTGGGTGTGTGAGTTTGTGGATGCGTAGGTGTACATGAGTGGGTAGGGTTTGTGGTTGGGGTCGGTGTGTAGGCGGGGTGGGTGTGTAAGTGGGGTTGATATGTGTGTGTGAGGCGGGTGTGTGCGTGTGTGGGGGGGGTGCAGTTCTATAGGAAGGGTAGGTGTGTGGGCGGGATGGGTCTGTGAATGGGTGTGGCTGTGGTCGATGTGTAAATGAGGTGGGTGTGTGAGTGTAGTTAATATGTGTTTGTGGGGAGGGGTGGGTATGTGGATGGATGGGGTGGGTAGGTGGGTGTGTTGGTGGGGCTGGTGTGTGTGATGTGGGTTTGTCGGTGTGTGGATGACGTGGATATGTAGACGGGCGGCGTGGATATATAGATGTGTGGGTGAAGGTGTGAGGGTGGGGCGGGGTGTAAGGGTGGAACGGGGTGTTGGGGGGAAGGGATGGGGCGAGTGTGTTGATTCATTACTGTGTTTACCATGACTGAGGGTCCTGAGCTACACACACACACACATACACACACACACACACACACACACACACACACACACACATATCCCCAGGCAACTCATTAGGCCATCTCCATTACCCAACATCAGAATCCACTCGTAATATTAATATCCAGACGTGTTGGCGAGCACACAGCAAGGGTAACCACTCCGCGCTGACTACATATTCCGTATTCTATTAAAACCAACGTCAGAGGATGTTATGCAGGTTTAGAGTGACTTTTCGAGCTGAAGGACTGAAACATAGCCATTATTAACCCCTTCGCTATTTCAAATTTGTCCTAAGTTTAAGAAAATCGTCTGATGAGGGCAAGAGTAGAAAATACACGCCATTGATTCACGCTAACTTTAGCAACGAAAGTACATCCTATGCCGGTACTGTATTGATTATTTTACTTTGTTGTCCTAGCAAAGTATCTGGCTCTGTTTACAAATGGAATATCTTTAGACATATTTCCCCCTACCATTCAACATTTGCTATCTGTAGGCAATTTTCTCACATTTCTTTCAGATTCCTAGTCACCCTCATATCGGGAACTCAGCGAAATCATGCTATCTCAGAAGCCACACACAAGTCTATTTTCCACCCGACGATCTTACAGTTTCTATCCATGTATCTGTGTACCTTCACTCCAAGTTTTGTTTCTGATCGTTCACTAACCGCTGTTTTGGTATGAAATCGTTGGTACACATTCAGCGCGTCAGTATATTGTGTCCAGGAACATCACTGGACTAGTTGGGTGCCGCGCGGATGGTGGGTATGAGATTGCATTTGGTGACGCGCCTCTGAGCTGACAGGTTGCACTGATATTGTTTGGCTGACCGTGCAGGAGAGCTGATGGTGTTATGGTCAGCACATCCGGCTCGCAACTGAATTAACGTGAGTCCAGTTCCCTCTCCAATCAGACTCATGGTCAAAGTTTGTTTCCTCATTGTCCCTATATTCTCCCGGCGGTGTAATCGGAGACGAGAAAGGCTATTGTTTCGGGTCATATTTTCAGGGAAGATTGTGGCTTGGAAAAAAAAAAACTGATTATTTGTGTTGATAATCCTCTTGCAGTTGACAGGAGGGGAAGACCGAGGATGGGGTAGAGAGATGGAATGGAGAGGTATAGGAATAAGGGAGATGCGAACTGAAGGTCGATGGCACAAGACAGTGGGACATGAACACGTATGTGGCCACTCCTCTCCCTTTCCCGATTAACAAAGATATTTTTTCTACTGTTTGCATCACGGCAGTAATTTTGTAGTACCCCATCACGAAGCTTGGTGTTTGTATAAGATGGGGTTCCTTAAATAATGCCCCGCCACTGAGCTGGGAGTTTGAATCAGAGAGGACATGAGGTGGTCTTTGGTTGAGATTTCCACGTCTGATATAACACTTTCGTATAAATATATGTAGCTTCCTTTCTGAGTGCGCTGCTGAGTGCTGAGGGACGATCAGTTGAGGCGGAAAGAAAAGTCAGATATCTTTCTCCTAAAAAAAATGTTGACGTACGTTTTCAGTGTTCAAGTTATATTTTATATTTTAGCCATATACTCATTTATTTTTTATCCAGAAAGTGGCGCTATTTGAATTAACAGATTCACAAACGCACTTACGATCATTTCTCCTACGAAACTGTGATCTGCTCTCCCAGGAAGGACGAAGAGATGGTGCAAAGATTTCCCTCGTTTCTTGTCCCTCTTACAAAATCATATCTGGGTTACGAAAAGAAATATTGTTGAAGGTTTGTCTATTTGTTTTAGCAGGAAAGACAAGGAAAGGGATCGTGCATAAACCTCTCTTGTCCCTCCTTCTTCCTTCGGTGTAAAATCTGAGTTATGAGATGGGGGTGATCGTACAGACGCTCAAGAACACCACCCCTGATCGTTTGTCATCACGGGTGCTTTGTGCTCAACGCCCCATATAATCCTTGTCTGCTGCCAGGACTATTAACGTTTTCAATACGATGGCGTCATTTTTACAGTGTTCTGGCTAACGTTACTCTGCTTTAATTGCCTTCCTCTTAGTTCGCTTCGTTTCGTGTCGTTTTTAAAGGCTACTTCTAACCCTTATAGTTCCAAGTCTCCCTGAGCTGGATACAATCGCGTAAATTTAACAAGCGGAAGATGAACGCTAACTCCTCATGCAATCGAAGTTGACCAGCCCATCAAGCAGCACTTAAAATCGGAATAGTCCTTTAGCTTCAGTTCAGTGCAGTTAATTATAATTTCAATACTGTTACCACATTATATACCATAACTGGTTTATTCTCGTCAGATAGTGTACAGTACAGTAGTGGAAACAAAATTAACCGGACTAAACACTGATGAATGGAAACTGTGTGTGACTGGGTGAATTATTATTTGAAGTCACTATTTTACTGATGTGGCTTTTGGAAACGCAGGTCATAAGTGTACCTACAGTATCTCTTGCAAAATTTAGAAGTGGAAATCCGAAATTATATCTCATTATAGTTTTAATGAATGCGAACATGTCTCCACGCATCTCGAAATGAACAGATCTTGAATTTGGCTCTGTTGTATTGTTTTTGTTTTTTCTTGGAGGGAACAATCATTATTGGCTTTGGCGTTTGTTTCCTTCTTCATTGCATAAAAAAAATCAATAAATTCGTAAACTAGTAATGATACATTACATGATCCCCGAAAAAAGAAAAAGATCGTGTTGAAAACCTCGACCATATCTCAAGGACTGGCCTGTCACCACCTAGATGCATGTAGGTTTGTAATTCAGTACAATGGTCCGTAGGGGCGTTTTCTGTACAGCATTCTTAATTACACATCAATCTCTCCCATCAGATCAATCACAGGCTAACTTTTACTGTAAGCACCTGTGACTCGTAAATATAAGGTGCAACAACAGGCTGGCACTGAGTATTAAAGCTGTGTAAATTTGCTTTTAAATATGCATCCCATGCGAACCACTAAACGCGCAAGTCGTGGTAGGAAAATAAAGTTAATATTTAGCTGCTTTACACTGCACTTAAGCAAATCAGGTGTGGTGTAAAATGAATTGGTCCCCCGCTGATGACAAAACTTTCGTGCGGTTACCTCTTCTCCTTCCCTCATGGCCGATAAACTGCCAAACATTTATACTGTGCCTGCCTTTGAAACATGCAGTTATCGTTCCTTACTGAGTCACGGCACAGTATAACTCCTTTTTCTGATATAATACTTTCCCCACGTGGACCAACTGCCGTGGCCCCTTTCGGGTTATAACGCCAAAATTTCCATGGTAATCGCAACTTAAAAATCCAAAATTCATAAAAATCGACACGTTGGAAAATTATGAGCCATTTGGCAAGGCTTCCTGTTAGCCGAGGAGGCCAATCCTGCTCACACACACACACACACACAGACACACACACACACACACACAGCTATAAAATGTGCTCTCTATTCATGCAGTAAGTCGAACGTTTCTCTACAAAACATTTTCTACAACAAAGTAAATTTCTTCGTAGGCAGCAATAAATGGGTAACTATTTCCAGTGGGCTTTTCGCTCCATAAATCCGGTGACATCGTTTTTTCTTTTTACGTGTTTTTCCTGCCACCATATATATATATATATATATATTTTTTCTACTTGAGGGAGATTTTTCGAAATGGAGAGGATCCCTGTACGACCTTGTGGTTTCCTGTACTTTGATGAATCGTCTAGAGATTGGGAGAAAATATAACGGACGTACTTAGGTTCATCATCATCATCGTCGTCGTCGTCTTCGTCACTATAACATCAACCTGAGTTAGTCCACTGCAAGACAAAGGCCTCTCTCATCTACCTCTGACTTATCTGCTGTTGTTAGGCCGTTACTACATGCAATTCGCAGTCCCAGCAAACTTTTGAATCTCATCTCCCCATCTTGTGTGTGTGGTCTGTGCATATTCCTTTCACTACATCTCTGGGTCGTGATTCTGTTATTAATGTTATCCAGCTGTTCTTTGTTCTACGAAAGATTTGTTCTGCCCACATCCACTTTTTTTTTTGGGGGGGCGATTGTATCATCTAATTTCCACTCCTCCCTCATCCAGGAAGCTCACATTTTATCCTCTCATGTGATACCCATCGTAGGTCTTTCCATTCCTCTCTGACCACTCCCGAGTTTACCTCCTACGATTTTGCTAGACTCCAGGTTACTACCATAAGATAGAAAAGAAAAACACTCGAGTATTTCAACCGTTCCTTCCTGCACTTACTTATTTCACCAAAAGCCGTCCATCCAATTTTTATTCCTCGCTTGATTTCGTGGTCATGAACTGGGGCTGTCAGAACTACCTGCCCAAAGGTTTATGCATTCTTCAACTATCTCTAGTTCTCCATCCCCAGTTTTTACCGGAAGGACCTGAACTTGTCTCTTAATTAAAGGCTAGCTGTTGCCATCCTTATATTCACTTTCAAACTTACAGTCAGACCCTCCCTGTACATATAAACTATCATTTCATTCATTTCCATCCCAGATTTGCTGTAAACATCTACTTCGTCTGAAAATCTCGTCTGGTAGATGTGTGTGGTTTTGCCGTAGTTTGTTCCGTCCACTTCATTTCTCGCTAGATCGCGATTTCGGGTCCCTTAACCCTTCTTCAGTAGCCGTGGTAGATGTGTCTTCCTCCGCGACTGAGGTGAGATGCGGTAAACACGTGAGGTTTAATCTGTGTACTTGGATCGGACACCAACGTTCCCTAGTGTCTCCTCACGTCGTGTGTTCACCAGACCAATTTATTTCTCTATATGACACGTTAATATCTTATATGATGTTTATCCAATATATATATTGATAATAAGGAAACATGTAATTACAAGGCCTGAAAAAAGATGTAATATGGCCATTACTGAGCACAGATATGGGATCGTATAGGCACAACCACTGCATAATGAAGGAGAACAGCAGACGCCAAATGCTGCGTTGCCGTTGCTTTGAAATTGTGTGCTATTGTGGAAAAACAAATGAGCGACGGACCTAGACGTGGAAGAGACATGTCTTTCCACACCAGTGTGGATAATTTCCGAGCACCTCATTCGTGCTGGTTTTCTGCAATAAAGGAGATTTTTGACATGGTTAGGAGGCATTAACATGTATTATTATTTATATGCATCATTGAAAAGTCGATAGATATGTATCGTTTTTGCATAATACACTCATGTAAAACAAGGAAGAATACGTCGTTGACCATTGTCTGCCCTGCACCAGCTTGGCAGTTCCGTCGCAGCTTTATTATTAACAAATTATTCACAAGGCAAATGCCAACACTTGCAGTCATACCCAAAGTTGGTCGGGAAACAGAAACTACTCTCGCAGTGAATCATGTGTCGTTGAAATGCGAACGAGTTTTGCATAGTATGATGGCCAGCAAGATCACGGATTAAATTTAATAAACTGATGCAATCCATTTGTGGTTAGTAACCTGTATACTTACATCGTGTAGGAATAGACAAATGAATTTAACAGTTATCAGTTTCTGTTTGGTGGGTGTGGATAAAGTTATACCTTGTCTCTTTTTGCGCTACTTTTCAGCGTGTACTGAAGATTATTTTGGTACGTTAACCATTTAACTTCCATACACGTCAATCAGGATATGTTTTAATTCATTATTCATTCGTATTCTTGCAATACGCATACCTGATATCTATAGTTTTAGTTGTACCAGCATCTCGTTTTCTATCAACATACCCATTAACGAGAACGTGTAGAAATATGACGTCAGAACTATTGCGCCTATTCACGGGACGTGTTAGTGTTTGTCCAGTGCTGAGCGGTTTAACACAGAAGTTACGCAATAGTATGCACTTCATAGCCTTACTTGAAGATATTCTTGTGCAAGAGACCGCCCAACGTAAATGGTGTGGATAACTGGTCAGGTTAGTGCTGTAGTTTAGTAAATACCCAAACATAAGTGACGGACAAGATGGAGCCATGGTTGATACATAATTATAAACTGCTGGATAGGGGTACTTTCGTGTGATGGCAGTGGCACTAGTATGGCAGGGGTGCTCCTGGTTATGTAAACGTCACTCAGCATCCTCCTAATTGCAGGAAAGGAGGATGGTGGGCTTCAGGAGGAGGGGGAAGAGCTAGAGCCAGAACGGTAGTGTGCAGGGTTCACGTCACAGGTCAACCAGGGGCTACAACAGCGAGTATATATGATTATGTTGATATTTGTGCCATTTTCACAGGGTTAGGAACTAAGTTAAGTTAGTGGCTTATATGGCTAGAGTGGGTTAATTTTATAGTAGCTACCCTATGCTCACAGGCCTGTGGAGCAAATCCAGTGGGCTGGGAATTTCTTTCCATAATTGCATTCATTC
This sequence comes from Birgus latro, assembly GCA_018397915.1. Classification (NCBI taxonomy): domain Eukaryota; kingdom Metazoa; phylum Arthropoda; class Malacostraca; order Decapoda; family Coenobitidae; genus Birgus; species Birgus latro. The sequence continues at coordinate 15,778 of JAGKTI010008896.1, forward strand.
TTTTTCCATTTTTTTCTCCACCTTCTTAGATGAATGTTCACGCTTTGATCGAGTTTTTTTTTTTTTAATCACTACCCCAACAGGCGTAAGAAGTCAGATACTACCAAATCAGTTCTTCCTGATAGTATGTAACTAGCTGTTTCCCCGTTATTTTTTTATTTTATTTTATTTTTTTAGCTGTGTTCTGCTGTGTCATCTCATTTGATTATCAGCATAATGGCGGAAGGGACTGTCCTAACCAAAGTGTTTAACTATCTATCCTAACCTACCTTAACTGTACAGTACGTACGGTAATAATTTAATCTAACCCAGCCTAACGGAACTAACCAAGTATCCAGGTGGTTGTGGTGGTGGTGGTGGTGTGGTGTGGTAGTGGAGGTGGTGGTGGTGAGAGGCATCAAACAGGAAGAGTATAAAGTGTACTACTGTTTGTAGAAAGGTGATTTTGCCATGTGGAGAGGATGGAGTGAGAGACTAACTAGGAGAGTATGTGAGTGAGGTGGAGGGGGGATAGGGAGGAGGAGACCGAGGATGAGATGGAGTAAAGAGGTATATGAGAGAGGGGGTTGTAAGTTGGGGGGAGGGCAGCGAAATGGCAGGGGACAGGGCAGCATAGAGGTTGTGTTTGTTTTGTGGCCTAACCCAGTCCAGCCTGTTTCCAAGACCTCTAAATACAGTGTCTTTATAAAGGCTCCAACATGCATGCGTCATCCTTGGTCACCTAATGGCGGCCCTCCTCAACTGCTGTATCTTTGGCAGCCTTCCTATTCAGTCCTTATCCCTGAGATCACATTCTGTGGCCTCATAAGAGAAGGAATTACTATCTATTTATATATCTATTGCCAGACGCCTCAATCCCGCACGCATGGGGTGGCCACAAACAAATCGCCTTGTACCCCGCCAATTCACTACCTCGCTTCCAACTCACACCCCCCCTCTCTCATGTTCCTCTCCACTCCATCCCTCCATCTCATCCTCGGCCTCCCCCTCCCTCTCCCCCCCTCCACCTCACTCACACTCTTCTCGTCAGTCTTTCACTCTCCATCCTCTCCACATGCCCAAACCACCTTAACGTGTTTCTCCTAACGCTTCCTATCACGTCCACATCCACACAACGCTTCTTCACTTCCTTATTTGTTAGTCTGTCTCTCCATGTGACTCCACATGCTCCTCTCAAATAACTCATTTCCACTGCTCTCACTCTTGACTTCTGTCCTTCCAACAGGGTCCAAGCTTCACTTCCATATGTCAGAGTTGGTATCACAATACTGTCATGTAACAACTTTTTCACTTCCATGCTCACCTCCCTGTTTCTTATCACTGCTTTCAACGAACCAGCAACCTTCCTTCCCTGCTGCACCCTTTCAAGCACTTCACCCTCCAGACTACCATCCTTACTCATCACACTGCCCAAGTACTTAAATGCACTCACATTCTCCAAATCCTCCCCATCCAGTCTCACTGTACGTTTTCCCATTAAAATGAATACGGTATCAATCTGAAATAATGAACATAAAAATGAATCTGAAAAAAAAACTTTACTGCTGGTCTTTCCGAATCTTCCCTCCATTGTCACAAATCGTGTTTATATTTAGAAATGTTTAAAGGGGGGGGGGGATTTGGGGTAGAAAATGTGGTCTTCGTTGTGGTGGTTGTTGTGATGGTGGTAGGTAGTAGTTGTGGTGGAGGATTGTGGTTGTGATGATGGCATGTGGTGGTGGTGGTGGGGAGGACGTAAAGGGGGATGGAGGGGGAGGAAGGATGCGTGCTTTCCAGGGAGGAGAAGGAGGTGGAGGGAAGGAGAAAGATTAAAGGTGGATAAACAAGGAGGGGAAAGGAAGGAAATGAGAGGAGAAAAAGAAAAGAGAGGGGGAGAGAGAGTTGGGGGGGTGGAGGAAAGAAGGGGTGTAAAGGGAGGGAGGTCATGGAAACCGATGGTGGTGGCGCTAGTGATGGATGGTTGTGATTGCGATGATGGTAGTTGTTGGTGGTAGCCTAGTGATGGATGGTTGTGATTGTGATGATGGTAGTTGTTGGTAGCCTAGTGATAGATGGTTGTGATTGCGATGATGGTAGTTGTTGGTGGTAGCCTAGTGATGGATGGTTGTGATTGTGATGATGGTAGTTGGTGGTAGCCTAGTGATAGATGGTTGTGATTGTGATGATGGTAGTTGGTGGTAGCCTAGTGATGGATGGTTGTGATTGTG
>JAGKTI010008896.1:18082-32350 GCA_018397915.1 Birgus latro
TCCTCCTCCTCCTCTTCATCATGTTCCTCTGCTTCCTCCTTTTCTTTCTTTTTCTGTTTTCATCTTTCTCCTTCCTTCTTCTGTTTTATTCTTTCTCCATTCTTCTGTTTCCTCTTTCTCTTCTAATTTCTTGTTTCTTTCTCCTTTCTATCTCATTTATTCTCTTTCTCCTTTATTCTTTCATTCTCATATATTTTTCTTCCATTTTTCTTCTTTCTTTCCCCTTCTTTCTCTAGCATTTCTTTCTTCTTGAATGACGTACAAACCTAAGCATGAATGAATTTAAAGGTCTGCAATGTAAACAATGTAGTAACGAGTAAATTCAAATATAAAACTATCTATCTATCTATTGCCAGACGCCTCAATCCCGAACGGGGTGGCCACAAACAAATCGCCTCCATGTCACTCTGTCCCCTGCCATTTCACTACCACGCTCCCAACTCACACCCCCCTCTCTCATATACCTCTCCACTCCATCCCTCCATCTCATCCTCGGCCTCCCCCTCCCTCTCGCCCCCTCCACCTCACTCACATACACTCTCCTCGTCAGTCTTTCACTCTCCATCCTCAACACATGCCCAAACCACCTTAACGTGTTTCTCCAAACGCTTCCTATCACGTCCACATCCACACCACAACGCTCCTTCACTTCCTCATTTGTTAGTCTGTCTCTCCATGTGACTCCACATGCTCCTCTCAAATAACTCATTTCCACTGCTCTCAATCTTGACTTCTGTCCTTCCAACAGGGTCCAATCTTCACTTCCATATGTCAGAGTTGGTATCACAATACTGTCATGTAACAACTTTTTCACTTCCATGCTCACTTCCCTGTTTCTTATCACTGCTTTCAACGAACCAGCAACCTTCCTTCCCTGCTGCACCCTTTCGAGCATTTCACCCTCCAGACTTCCATCTTTACTCATCACACTACCCAAGTACTTAAATGCACTCACATTCTCCATATCCTTCCCATCCAATCTCACTGTACATTCACTGGCTTCACTTCTCTCGAAGACCATCACTTTACTCTTCCTTACATTCACCATTAGATTCTGTTTCTTAAACACTCTCCCAAACTCATCAACCAAGCCTTGCAGCTCCCCTTCGTCTTCGCTCGACAACACAGTATCATCTGCAAACAACAGTACAGGTAGTTTCCAAACACTGCCCTCTCTCACTAGGGCCGGTCCAACATCCACTGCCCGACCTTGTATCTCTTTTATAACCCCATCCATATACAGATTGAACAACCATGGAGACATGACACATCCTTGTTTCACTCCAACCTTCAAATGGAAAGATTCACTCAGTTTGCCATCCACACGCACTGCAGCCTTAGCACCCTCATACATACTTTTTGTGACAAACTGAACACCCAAAGCTAGGTTCACAGCATACAGTCGGACAGTAGACAAGATTTGGGTGAGGTGAGGGAGGGACTCAGAACATAGTAATCCCAAGCTAAGCCCCCCCCCCCTCTCCCCCTCTCTCTCTCTCTCTCTCTCTCTCTCTCTCTCTCTCCCTCTCTCCCCCCCTCTTTTTTTCTCTCTCTCTCAGTTTGCATTGTAAATTCCTCACATATTATGAGTATGCTTAATGGGTAGCGAAATCGTACATTAATCTCCTTTATACTTGAACAACGTGAGGGAAAAAAATAATCACAAAAGGAAATAATAGAAACACACACACACACACACACACACACACACACAGAGGCAGACTCACAGAGAGAGAGAGAGAGAGAGAGAGAGAGAGAGAGAGAGAAAAGCACCTGACAGGTAAAGAAGTTAATCTTAACATTTTAGGAGGTACTCTGGTCATCATATTGACTCGAAACGTCTCCCAGACACCTCCCACCCCACCACCCACCAATCACACGCATTCAGATGGGAAGAGAGTCTTGGTACACAGACTATAGCCACAAAGTGCTATGGATAGAATGTACAGTAATACCTCGATATATGATACCCTTAGATGTGATACCCCGGCTTAACGATGGGGGTAGAAATACCACCATACCCTGCCTAACGATGGCCAAACCCCAGTTTAACGATGAGTTTTGATTTTTTTTTTTTTTTTGCCGATTTTGATGATATTTTAGACTAAAATTTTGTGTTTAGGTTGATTTATAAACTGTTCTTAGACTTAGATTAATGTGTTTTAGCCATAGGTGGGGTGAACACTGTCATTTTGGAGTACAGTTTACTAAGCTTGATTATTTTCCAGACTTATATTTGACGATTTTCAGATTGTATTTGTTAGTGTATTTACAGGTGTTAGGCTTAGATTAGCTTCCTTGACAGCTGTTAGGCCATTTAGATTGGCTTTAAACTTGTTTTTGGGCTCATTTAGGTGGGTTTTGGGCTTGATTTGGGGGGAAACCCAAGGCTGGTAAACACTCCACATTACCTGTTAAAAGTACCCCGATATACGATACCCCGCCTAACAGTGGGGTTGTACCTAACCAATTACATCGTTAAACTAGAGTATACCTGTAGTTGTATTGTCTTTCTGCCATTGAGCTGCTTGAAATAAGCTGGAAAATGAAAAATTTAGACCAGACTGAGGTAGAAGGACAAGTTTTAAAAATGGCTTGCTTCAAACCAAGCAGCCATACTCTTAACCCTTTGGTGTTTATGGGTGTGGTGCAAATTTCATGCGCACATTGCCATTTGACGCAGGCTGCGTCTGTGCACATTTCAACCACTTGTTACCATAGAACTAAATGTCCCCTGTTTGTTTGGTTATGGAACTGTTTCTGGGTGAGAACAAAGCACTGCTTGTGTTTTCTTGTATTCCTCTGCCACACTCAACCCATTTCGCACTCAGCGTCGCCCTACTGCCCCAGTCTACATGCTACGAGCCTTGCTTGAGCGTAAGATCATTTCTTTTCGTGTTCCGTAAAATTGGCCCTACTTGATCTTCAGCAATTCTTTATACACCAAAATGTAGCCAAATAAATACCCTATAACTTTTTCTCAATAACATTTACCATAAAAATTATATTTCTATGAGAAAAGTGAGAAAAAACAAAAACTGAAGTAAAAGAAAAAAATAGATTAAGGCATAATTTACATTCAGCTGATCTTGTTTACAACACCATAAGCAGGTACATTTATTCAGGATTACAATAAAAAAAAAAATACAATTATTGAAGCATAAATAAGAGTGTGAGGATAAATTATGAACTATCAAGTGCACGGGAATAGTGCGGTGATGTGGGGGTCTCTGTGTGTGCCTTGGATGCTGAGACCTGCCTCCCAAGTACTCGCTCACGGTAGGACACAAACTGCGTCGAGTCGTAATGAGAGGGTTCACTTGGCTTTAAATGTCCTGTCTTGAAATGGGGTTATAAGAATAAATTAACATCGAATATGTAATACTCCTTCCATTTTAAGTTGGTCTGAAAATGACAGCTCTCCATCTTGAAAACTAAGCTGTTACAAAAGCCCATTGAAGTTGGTAATATTCTTTTGGGGGGTTTAAATTTTCTTGACATCTTGAATTTTGAGTTGTAACAATAGATTAACAGTAGGATGTTGCTAGTCATGAAGTGCTGTGGAAAGGATAACTAGGTGTAGCATTACCTTGTTCTGCCACTGAACTGTGTGAAACGGACCGCATAAGGCAAAACCTAGGGCAAGTAGAAGGTAGAAGCAGTGTTATCTACTATAAAATTGTCTACTGTAAATGTAAATAACTTGTACTATATTCCTACAGTTATTGCAGTGGTGTTCCTGTGGTGGCCGTGGGTTCGTGTGGGTGTGAACGAAGTATGATAGCCTGGTTCAAGAGGGCAGCGTGATCCTGATTCAAGAGGAGCAATGGGAGACTTCCAGGAGAACTCAAGTAGCAGAGGGGCATTACTGCATGGAGGAGAGCACTGGTAGAAGTCTGTTCAGATAAGTATAGTATTGTATGTGTGTGTGTGTGTGTGTGTGTGTGTGTGTGTGTGTGTGTCTCTCTCTCTCTCTCTCTCTCTCTCTCTCTCTCTCTCTCTCTCTCTCTCTCTCTCTCTCTCTCTCTCTCTCTCTCTCTCTCTCTCTCTCTCTCCTCTCTCTCTCCTGTCTTTGTCCATCTGTCTCCGTTCTGTTAGTGTAGATAGGAAATTATGGAAGGTTACTTTGACCACAGACACTCATTCCTCCATTTTACCCAAGGATGAGTTGGAGGGATGGAGTGGAGAGAGATGAGAGAGGGGGTGAGAGTTAGAAGAATGGAGTAGAGATATACAGGAGATGGGGTGTTAGAGTCAGAGGAAGGGCAGACAAATGTCAGGACAGGGCAGTGTGGAGATTAGTTTGTGGCCACATCTTACAGGATTAAGGCATCTGGCAGTATGGATAGATAACTGAATTCAAGCATCCACACAGTATTGATGTGGGAATGTTAGGTCTGTCCAGTGAGAACACATGTACAAGTGACTCATTCCTTCCTCCATAATTATAGTTAATGAAACTTTAGTCACATAAGTACTGCTTTGCTTCTGTACAAGCTGGTTGAATGGTGACATTCATTTCAGCACCATAACATGAAGGATGCACAAACACTCCGTCATTTTTTTCCCAGCAATTTCTTTCCCGTATGGGGTTAAGACGTCTTGCAATTGATAGATAGATAATATTTCTTTCCACACCTGTCATCCAGCCATAACCAACAGAACATGTTGGAAAAGAAAGTTTATCAGATTTGTGTACTGTCACAGTTGTACATTCAATTTCTATGTATTCGGCTATAGTTTCTTCCCCATATTATTGCCACCTTCCTTGTCTTGGTTATTACAAGTAAATTTCCATGCTAGCTCAATAATCAGACTCCTCTTGTATTCACATTCTTGATTATTACCTTTCCTCTCAAGCAGTGTTTAGTGATTTAAGTTACTTGAGACTGTACAGTTTTCTTTTTCTATCCCAGTCTGCTAGGTAAGTCTTACCTCTTTTCCCAGAAATCATTCCACTTCTATATATCCAGGTATGTTTTATACATTTTCAGACTGCTTACTGTTCTGTTTTCTTAGTTTTCTCCTCAACTATTCACATTTCTTGAAGTTGCTCTCCTTCACTAAATATTTATCTCATTCCTTCCTTTTCTGTCTTTCTTTACTTCATTCTTTCCTCGTCTTTCTGCCTGCAGGTGACTTTACACTCCCTCTTTTGTCTTTCTTTCCTTCATTCTTTCCTCCTTCTTTTGCCTATGAGTGACTCTACACTGAGTGACAAGCCTAATGGTTCCCTGTACACCAGGTAACCATTTAGTATGCTGGGTGGTAACCATATAACCAAATTATGGCACCTGGTGGTTTAGTGGGTAATTACAGTGCTCCAGTCTGATTGAGCCAGTGAAGGTTTATATCCAAAGGGTGGTTGGGGTTATTGCTCACGTAATGCCACTCAGGGATGAGTGAGGCTGGTCACTTTCATCGTAAAAATCAGGACCAAATTGCCTAGCCCCGGGCTTCTACGCTCCTCATGGGGCAACGTGGGAATTGGATGATGGATGGATGGATTTTCTTTTTGTCACAGGCACTGCTTAAGCAGTTATACTGATCTTTCTATAAATATAATGTAGTAGTGTAGGCTATGTACCGTAATCAGTAATGTGGTGCTTATGATATATGATTATGTAACACAAGTAGTTTGCTTTATTGTATCACTTAAGTCTACAGATAATGAATCTCCTTGGTTAGTAGTCATATCAGGCCTACAGTTTGTCTATATCCTGCCATCAGATATTACAATCTTCTTGGGTACTAGTCAAATCATACCTCTATTTCTTGCAATCAAGCTTTAGAATATCCATGTTTACAAGTCAAATCATACTTCTATTTCCTGCAATCAAGCTTTTGAATCTCCTTGGTTACTAGTCAGATCAATCCTCTTTCCTGCAATCTTACTGTAGAATCTCCTTGGTTATGAGTCAAATCAAACTTCTGTTTCCTGCAGTCGAGCTTTAGAACCTCCTTGGTTGCTATTCAGATCTAATTTCTGTTTCCTGCAGTCAAGCTTCATGTTGTTATTGTTGAGATGTTGCCGTTCATGCGTTTCCTTCATCAACATCTAAGATAAATCCTCGTCATCAGAGTGAGAGTCTTCGGAGATGGAGGTATTCAAGTAACCTCTCCATGGATTTCTTCCCTCCTTTTGTTTCTGTCATAAATTTCATGTTACATTTCCTCTTTTTGCCTCGTGTACTCTTTTTTAAATTTATCGAAGTTAAGTCCTGTTTCTTTGCTTGTTATAGAAGGATGGAAGTAAAAGTGCAGTATTAGGCCAAGTTAGATTGAAAGGAGCATATGACATTTTAACCCAGCCATTGAGTTGCGATTGATCCCAGGAGGATGCCAGCCCAACTCAATGCCGGTCCCAAGCCCAGATAAATTGGGGAGGGTTGGTGTCAGGATTGGGTATCCGGCCGTAAAAATTTGCCAAGCCCTGACTCGGTATGGTTCATTACCGTATCGCTTAGTGTACTGAATTTCAGGTGTTTTCACTGGCTAAATTGAGTAAATGTCCCCCTCCACTTGTCTCCCCCTTATCTCTCTCACTGTCTCTCTTCGTGTGAAGTCTGGGTGGCTGGGTACTTAGAATAGTCCACACATACACCCTGCCAGTTTGTGTCAATTTGGTGTCGATCTGCCATGCGTGTGGTGGTTGTGTGGGGATAGGCATCTGTCCAGGGAGTCGCTAAGAATGGGTCTTAAAAGCAATGCCCTGGCTTTAGGATGTACCGTGTGAACCCATAACAGGCATGTAAAGTGAATGGCGAGATGTCACAAAGGAGGGGACGTTCCGGCCATCACATGCAGTTGGCCCTTGCGTGTGACAATCACGTGGTTGCTTTTTAACTATTTTTTTCTATTGAATAATGTCTGTGGAATGTAGATTTTTATGATTTTTATCTAAAATGTTTATTATATGCCATGTGGGTGTTGGATGTACCTGAGAGGATGCTTTTGAGGCCATAACCCTTGGGCACAAGAAACAATTGGGTTATATGCCATTTTCACCCTGTCTGATACCATATCTGTTGGGTCATCATCATCTGAAGCATTGATGTCATTGCTGATGGTGTTGGACCTGTTGAATTGAGTATAGTCTGGGCCGATGTGTTGCTCGTTAATCAGGGCACCAGCACTTATCTGAATGTCATACGTGGGACACTGATACATATTTCACATCCTCTCAATCTTCATGCACCATTGCCTAGGTTGGCAAGAACCCCAGCCATCCATCATGATTTAGATCTGTTTGTGCTACATCTACATGCAGCACCTGAGTATTCTACATCTTAATCCTAGGGTGCCTACATTCTGTTATGTTTCTAAATGGGTGAAATTGTTTTATATTATATATAAAACATCCTACATCCTGCTTATATTATGTTACCAAATGATAAGGTTTCCAAATTGGATGAACTTTTCTATATTAGAAAAGTAAGGTGTCATAAAAACGTCACCAGGCTACACCTTACAAAAGTAACTGTGCAGAGGCCGTGATATGGCTGACTTGATTCGCTCAGTAGAGCTCTTGATGTAGATTAGTGGGTGGAAGGTGCTATGTGTGTGCAACCTGAAATTTGTTTGCGGCTGGTGTTCGATCCATTTAGCTACAGTAAACTCTCAACTATCCGGTGCAATTCAGCCAAGCCCTACGCTGGATATTGCAAAACACTGAATATTGCGTAATACCCACCATTGGCTTAAGATTTGGTGTCAAGCCGGGTATTGTGCTGTTATTCGTCTGGACCCTCAATCCTAAGATCTTTTCCATGAGTGAAAGATGAAAATTAAGCATAAAATACAGTAAAGAATGATAAATTACAGTAATACAGAGCCAGTTGACTACTGTTTACAAGCCAGTTGATAGACCTTGATGCCGGATATTGCATAGAACAGCCTCTAACATCCCGTTTAGAGACTGAATATTAAATAATTTTGCTGGACATTGCTTAAATAGAGCCGAGCCAGCAGTGCCGAATGTTGCCTTGGGCCAGATATTGCGACGACGGATAATTGAGAGTTTACTGTACTTTCCATTTTAATAGCTTATTTTTAATAATAAAAATATTCAAAGTGTCTAGCCCCTTCTGTGGCAAATAACTAAATGTTTATGTCAGTATGCAAGCAGGCAGCACCAGATTGTCTCCTGTGTGTTGTGTATGTAGCTATAGTCCATCTAAAACATCCAGATCGTTGTGGCGTTGCCCCTCATGGGAATTACCCCTCCTGCGGCGTTGCCAATTTTTGTACTGGGCAAATTATCGGATTAGAGGCAAAGTTCTTATCCGATAATTTGCTCAGTACAAAAATTGGCAATACCGCTGGAGGGGTAATTCCCATGAGGGGGCAATGCCACAACGATCCGGACGTTTTAGATGGACTGTAGTGGTCTGCTGTTGGTTCTATTTATTTCCATCTCTGTATCTCACTCTCAGTACTAGCCTATCTGTCTTTCTATCTATTGCCAGACACCTTAATCCCATAAGGCGTGGCCACAAATAGATTGCCTCCATGTTGCCCTATTCCCTGCCATTACACTGCCCTCCCTGAACTCATACCTCCATCTCTCATATACCTCCCAACTCGATCCCTCCATCTCATCCTCGGTCTCCCTCTCCAACTCACTCGCATACACCCTAAGTCTCACACTCTCCATAACGTATGACTGGTTGCATAATAATTTTGTAATGAATATATGAAGGTGACCATCGGAAAATTGGTATTGACAGTTTCGCGTATCGACAGCCATCATAGGAATGTAACTCCTGTTGGTAGTGAGGGAAATTTGTATTATGTGTGGCATTTACAGTTGAGTTAGGTTTTTATCTGTCTGTCTGTTTATGTATCTGTCTGTCTGTCTGTCTGTCTATCTATCTATATACTGTATTTATGTCTATCTATCTATTGCCAGATGCCTCAGTCCTGTAAGGGGTGGCCACAAACAAATTGCCTCCTTGTCACCGTGTACCCTGCCATTTCACTGCCCTTCTCCCAGGTTAGGTTTGATTTGTATAACAGCCATCAGGGAGGACATTTCCACATCCCAGGTGAGCTGTCTCCAAGTGAGCATTATTTATTTATTTATATATTTATTTTTTTGAGGGATTTTTTTTTTCTTAACCCCTCAGTGGCCGCCGGTGTTGAACGATGCCATCCAGTGCCGGGGGCGTCAAATTAGCAGGATCTGTAAAAAACTGTGAATAATTACGGTAAGGGAAGGAAGGTCACTGGTATGTTTACACGACCTTGCTTTACCCTCCCAAGCACTCAGGCGGTCACTTCACCGTGGATATTTTTGCCCACATACTGTTCTGTACTGCATTTATAATGGCACACGCACAGTAATATCATGAATTCTTCCATAAATCACAGGATGGGTTTAGGAATACAAAAGACACATTGCCAGGTGTTCTGCATGATTCTCTTTACATCAGTAAGAAGAAAAAGATTTTAGCAATAAAAAATAAAGGAAAAAACCATCCCGGGGCTGGCGTGAGGTGCATGCAGATGTAGATGTCTTGCTCCACGGCCATTGAGGGGTATAGACTGGAATTACTGGAAGGTATTTTGATAGTTCTAAAAAAAATGATATCATAATTGGTGTGATAGTTAAGGAAAAAATATCAAAGGTTTAGAGCTGTGTATTTGTTGCTGCTTAACCCCAGTAATGAAATGGCGGGGGACAGGGCGATATGGAGGCGATTTGTTTGTGGCCACCCCTTACGGGATTGAGGTGTCTGGCAATAGATAGATTAACCCCAGTCTGTGTGGCCAAGCAGACCCATTGACCACAGGTAAGTAACTGGTTGTGTGGGGTCTCCAACGGGTACGCTACAGTATATACACCATGTAGGGATCAGTGCCCCCTTGTAGTATACACCGCCTCACCAGGACCACACCAGTGCCCTTCCCCCACAGTGAGGTGCAGGGAGATATGGAGAGTGTGGCTTCTGGGTGGATGCTGCAACTGCTCCACCCAGGGCACACAGCACCACCACATGCAGGGTCTTCCATAGTGGAAATGTGTTTGGTGTTTTTCAGGTATATTTGACTCTTTCGGGGGAGTTGGGGGAGAAGTCTGGTACCACTGGAAGGGAATTTTCATGATAGTTTTAAAATTATATGTCTTGACATGATTATTTCAGTAGCTGAGGAGAAAAAGGTTTTGTGTCTCAGCCACGGCAAGTTTTACAGGCTGTACGGGGCATGAATTTTACCTACAGAATTTAGGCTGAAGCACTTGAACAGGCAGGTCGTGTTATATGAGTGGGATATGTTATCAGAGAGCCCTGAGTGGGATATGATAATGAAGGCCACGTTTTATGAGAGGGATATGGTAACGGAGAGCCCATTTTACAAATGGGATATGGTAACAGAGGACTGCTTGGAGAGCCAAAACGCAAATAATAAAGTACATAACTAGAGGATTATATTATACATGTACACCATATTATACACTATTAATTATGTACACCGAAGCATTATGTACTGTTTTATTGCACTTACAATTATTACACCATTTTACCGTGTACAGGCATACCCCGGTTTAATGATGCAATTGGTTAAGTAAAAACCCATCGCTAGGTGGGGTATCGTATCTCGGGGTAGATTTAACATCAAAATATAAGGATGTGTTTTTGAGCCTTGGGTTACCCTCCAGCCAAGTAGTAAACCCACCTAAATGAGTCCAAAAACAAGTTTCTAGTTAACCTAAATCCCCAGATAGCTTTAAAACAAGCTAAACTAAGCCAAAAATAAAATCTGAAAATCATCAAAAATGCATCTGGAAAAAATCAAACTTAGTAAACTGTACCCCAAAATGACAATGTTCACCCCACCTTTGACTAGAACACATTAATATAAATCTAAAAGCAGTTTATAAGTCAACCTAAACCCAAAATTTAAGTCTAAAATATCATAATCAGTTAGAAAAAAAAAATTGTTATACTGGGGTTTGGCCATCGTTTGACGGGGTAGGGTGCTATTTCTATCCCCCCTCGCTAAGCTGGCTTATCGCATCTAGGGGTATCATATCTTGGGGTCTGCCTGTACTGTTCTGTTGCACTGCATCACAGGCATGCACTTTGTATGGCAGATGCTGGTGTCATTGCTTGAGTAGGCTGTAAGAAGCGAACTCTGGTATGCTTCTCTAATAACTTACGAGAAAAATAAGGTTGAGTTAACCGACCTCCAGGGCGATATCACATTTTTGTACTCGCATTGCCAAATTTGGGTCTCGGATTGCCCATTCTTGTATCATCAGTTTCTTATGTAGGGGATGTGTGTATATTGGGACCCTCCTGTGTTGTGGAGACCAGGTGGCACTCTTGGTAGAGCTCTCAGACGAGTGTGCCATGGCCTACGCACCACAGTTCAAGCCCGAGAGATTATCAGAGGTTTTTCTATCGTGTACAGTCATGTTCATGAGTATCAGTAAACATGTAATTGTGTTGTCTGCTGTTATGTCCACCGTTGGTAGGATGTTCAACTGTTTCACTTCCTGCCAGGTCAGAGTATGATCAGTGTATCAGGCAGTAATCGCAAATGTTCCATATTCCAAAGGCAGTGAGCAATACAATAGACAACACTCCCACATGTAACTCACCGGGTCGGTCAGGATCACTTGATGGTAGTCATCGTCAGCTTTTACCCTCCCGGATAGACAACACTCCCACATGTGTATCGGGACTCATGAACACAACTGTACCTGCCAATGGGGTGTAGGTCAGCCACCTTCCCTTAAATGTTGTGGACTAATGGCAGCCTTGTCTCAAACACCCAACCCTGAAAGCAGCAGGATGAGATTTGGCAGTTACCAGTACACTATACCATTTTTATTCACTGCTCTCAACCAAAGAGTATCTATACAGGCAGTGATTTTTTTTTTTTTTATAGCTTTCAAGAATATTTTACTGACTTACATGTTAACATGCAGGACATATTCATGCCATATCCATTGTTCATCAGCCTCAAGAAAAATTCAGCAGAAAGAAAAGGGAACTATTTTGTTTTTGTTGATTTGGAGAAGGCCTTTGACAGAGTATGTGGTGAAGTGGCAATGAGAAAGCTTGGGATGGAGGAGTGGTTGGTTAGGTAGGTTATGGCCATGTATGTCGGTTCTCACACCGAGGTAAGGGTGAATGGTGATTTGAGTGAGGAGTTTGCTGTGAATATTGGTGTGCATCAGGGGTCAGTCTTGAGTCCCTTGTTGTTTATCTTCATACTTGAAGCCCTCTCAAGTAACTTTGGAAATGGACTCCCCTGGGAGATGTTGTATGCTGATGTGGTGTTGATTGCAGAGAATGAAATGGAAGTAGAGGGAAGATTCAGGAAGTGGAGGGAGGGAATTGGGCACAAGGGTTTAAGAGTAAATGCAGATAAAACAAAAATGATGATATCTATGGCTGGTAGCAGTGCTGTCAAAGCAGAGGGAGTGTGTCCATGTGCAATTTGCCAGAAGGATGTGGGAATAAATCCATCTTGTGCAGTGTTTGTGATAAGTGGATGCATAAGAGATGCATTGGTATTAAAGGTAGACTGCGAGATAATTCAGTGTTTGTGATAAGTGGGTGCATAAGAGATGTAGTGGTATTAGAGGTAGACTGCGAGATAATGCAGTGTTTGTGGTAAGTGGGTGCATAAGAGATGTAGTGGAATTAGAGGTAGACTGCGAGATAATGCAGATTTCATGTGTGCAGTGTGTCAGGAATAGCAGGTGGAGATTGTCAGGTGTGAAAGGATTGATCTTACTGGTGAGTTTCTTGTGTGGAAGAGTTTTGTTACTTGGGAGACATGTTATGTGCTGGAGGTGGGGCTGGAGCAGCCCTGTGGCTAGAGTGAGGAGTGGTTGGAAGAAGTTCAGAGAGCTGTTTACTCTCCTGACATTGAGAGGGCTCTCCCTCTGTGCAAAGGGATCATTGGATCATTGTATGTGGCATGAATGCTTTATAGTTGTGGGACCTGGGCAGTAAAAAAGTATATTCATAGACTCAAACGTGCAGAAATGACAGTGATTAGATGGATGTGTAGTACATCCTTGAATACGAGGCCTGAGAGGGCTAGGATTTTTTTGAGATTCAGGATGGGACTTGAATGTATTGGTGTTATGATGAGGAGGGGTAGATAGAGATGGTTTGGGTTTGTGGAAGGGGATGGAGGGTGACAGGTGTGCAGGATGAGAAGTGTGAACGTCAGAGAGAGAGTTGTTTGAGGCAGACCAAAAAAAGACATGGAATGAGGTCATAGAGTGTAACCTGGCTGCCAGAGATCAAGTGGCATTGAGAGATGCCATTAGGTGATCAAGGTCAATGCATGCAAGCAGGTTGGAGCCTTTTTAAATGATGAAGGAACTAAAGGCCAGATTACTGTAACTTGTCCCATGCAAGAAAGAAAAATAAACAATAGAGCCAAGTATAAGATCCATTGACTGTGAGATGCTTGGACACATTTAAAAGGCTGGGGTCCTAGGCAGAAGGGACACACCACCACTAAGCCAGCAGAAGACAGGGCGTGTGTGCTGGGCATTCCCCAGGCCCTGTCTTCCCCCTTTCTACGACGCCAGCGTCCTCTGTCGCCATGCAGAGGGCGCCCCCTTATATTTGAAGCTCTTTTCTCTGACGGGCTCTCCACCCTGAGCCCGTGTCACTCTTAGTGGCACATCTTACACACACACACACACACACACACACACTAGGCAGAAGGAAGTACAGACAGGAAGACATTTGCAGTGTTGACCTGGTGCATACATGAAGGACTGAGTATCGGTTAACACTCGCATTACAGAGCTGGAGTGTGTGTGTGTGTGAAAGAGAGAGAGAGCCATACTCAGCACTCTCTAATCCTTTCAGAAGTAAATGAGGAAGTTCGGTTAATTTGGTAAACTGTTTGGTAAGTAAAGCAACCTGACAACAATAATCTAAATATGAAACACTTGATATTGCGGTGCTTGGTAAAGGTAGTGGAGGTGGTGGTAGTGGTAGTTGGTGGTGGTGGTGGTGGAAGTGGTGGTAATTGGGTGGTAGTTGGTGGTTGTGGTGGTGATGGTAGTTTGTGGTTATGGTGGTGGTGGTGGTAATTTGTGGTTATGGTGGTGGTGGTGGTGGTTGTAGTTTGTGGTTATGGTGGTGGTGGTAGTTTGTGGTTATGGTGGTGGTAGTTTGTGGTTATGGTGGTGGTAGTTTGTGGTTATGGTGGTGGTGGTAGTTGGTGGTTGTGGTAGTGATGGTAGTTTGGTTATGGTGGTGGTGGTGGTTTGTGGTTATGGTGGTG
>JAGKTI010008897.1:19632-32343 GCA_018397915.1 Birgus latro
TATATATATATAAGAAAAAGAAGAATATGGGTGACTTTACACTCTTTCTTCTGTCATTCTTTCCTTCATTCTTTCCTCTTCCTTCTGCCTGTGGGTAACTCTACAGTGAGTGACAAGCCAAATGCTTTCCTGTACACCAGGAAACCACGTACTATGCTGGGTGGTAACCACATAACCAAATTATGGCACTTGGTGGTTTAATGGGTAACTAAGGCACTCCAATCAGACTGAGCTGGTGGAGGTTTATATCCAACAGGTGGTTGGAGTTTACTGCTCATGTAATGCCACTCAGGGATAAGTGAGGCTGGTCACTCTCATCTTAACCACTTAACCACGGGCCGTCACTTTCGTGACGCTCGGTGGCGATGGCTGGAGCCGTGGGCCGTCAGTTGGGTGCCTCTGTTTTCTTGTTAACTCTTTCCCTTATAGGGGTGCGTGCAAACTCTGGCTGTGGCGTGCAACTCTCGCTTAAGAGCTTTCACAACAGTTGCTCAGAGATAGTTTACTTCTAATGGTCATAGGAAAGTTACTATTCACCATAGAAAGGCCACTTTGGTCTCATTTTGAAGGAGAAGAGTTTTCCTCTGTCATAAATTATTCAAAAAGGCAATATATACAAAATAAAATGCAAAAAAAATGAGTAGATGTTAGCTGACATGCTAAAGTTTTACATTCCTTTAAAAAAATATTGCACCCCCAAAAAAACTATTCAAGATATAATAATATATTTTGCTTCAATATGTAGCAGAATAAATTTCCTTTCCAATAATGCATCATTTGTTGTATTTTCTTCAAAATAATAACGTCGTAAATTGCGAGAGAAAACGGAGCATAAGTGTTCGGCGGGAGGTCAGGAGGTGTACATCCTACCAGTGAGGACCCTCATACAACACTGAGCCAACTATCCAAGTAAGCACGCACGCTCCAGCTGTGGCAGGCTTAGCTCCGCCCACTTTTGCCCGTCATCCAACAAAAATGACGACTCCATAAATTTTTCTTTAGAGATTTCATCAGATGACGGGCAAAGTCGTCATACTACCGTCAAAGGTTGACAAATGAACAACTGCCCAGCCCGTCATTGGTACGTGAAAGGGTTAAGTAGCTGGACCTTTCAAGATATAAATATATATGAAAAATTTTAGGAGAAGCCTGAGTGATATTTATATCACTCAGCCTAGTTTTGGCCCATATTTTTAAAAAGTAAGTCAGAGCGCGAATTACCACTGGCGGGAAGTGCTAAAACCGCCTCCCACAACCCCGCAGTTTAGGGGTTAAATGTCACGACCAACTTGCCTAGCCCTGAGCTCCTGTGCTCCTCATGGGGCAACATAGGACTGAATGACAGATGGATGGATGAACACTATTTTCACCCATACTCTATCATGTGGCCTTAGATGTGAACACCTTTCACCACTGGAAGTATGGTTGAAAGCCCTTCAAAAAATATATATATATATATTGTACTATACATCATCCTTATGCTAGCTACTCACCAACTGCCCAGGAGTGGAGGAGTGTGTCTTGGTTGTGCGTGCATATGTTGGTTGCGGCCAATGAGAACGTAGCCGAGCAGCAAGCCTCACTTACTGATTGGCTGGTAGGTGTTTTTGCTGTGCCATTCATCACTCCCTACCATTTTGCTCTGTCCGTAGCATGCAAAAAGGAATTCTCGCCATTCTACAGCCATTTTTTGCAATTTTCATGGAGTTTCGTGTGTGATTATTGGGATAACACTGTCCCTTCGTGCTGGTGATAATGATGAAAGTGTTCCTGGGCACACAGAAATTGGTGAAAACAGTGGTTTTGGGGTGAAGTCGTTCAATGGCAATACTGGTAAACGACCTTTTTTGGCGAGCCATAGCACGTTCATATTGTTTAATGGTACTTATCTTTATCTAATCAATGTTGTTTTTTGCTTAAGCAATTAAGTTTAATCAAGTTTTGCCAGAAAATGGGTTGAAAGTTCAGAAAATATATATATATATATATACATCAATTTCATAGATATAGTCAAAATATTATATGCATTGCTATCTACACTCAAACACCTTTCCTTAAAAAAAAAAAAAAAAAAAATGTTCTACCATCAAAATGAAAAAGTTAAGTCTGTGAGAATACTGCTGAACTCTGAACCCATTTTCTGGCATTTTATGATTTGGCATGAGAACACCTTACGTCGCCAAACCCCTCATTTATAAATCTAAATTTTTCCTAACCCTGCTGGAGGAAATAATGATTAAAGCTTTTATTCCCTCCCATTATGACTGCTCTCACTAAATCCAAAGTGGAACTGTCTGTCAGTTGTCAGAATAAGAGACAGAAACAGATAGAAAGTCATCATCATCATCTGGACCTCCTTTCCCACCCTTGGGCAGGGTAAGGAGTAGCAATGTCCAGACAGCCCAAATTTGCCCAGTCCAATGGGCACGCTCCCATTTACTCCCCATTCAAACCCCTGGATTCTCTGAATCCAGATAGATGTATGATGGAAAAATCTACCGGATAAAATATTAACATATGCTATTTAGTACAAGAATAATGGAGAACTGACTAGGTACTTGGCGTTGTGTGAACCATGACCACTACTGGTGAGATGACTGAACATACGGGAACTTGAAACCTGACTGAGGCGACACAGCTGGCAGGAGTACGTATCTTGTCCTCTTATTACCTCCTTGTAAACAAACTGAATGCCTGGGGGAGAAAGAAATTAATAAGTTGACAAAATGGGAAAAGATTACATGTGTTTTGCATATTTATTTTGAATCCATCCATCCATCATCCAATCCTACGTTGCCCCATGAGGAGCATAGAAGCCCGGGGCTAGGCAAGATGGTCCTGACATTTAAGATGAGAGTGACCAGCTTCACTCATCCCTGAGTGGCATTACGTGAGCAATAACCCCAACCATCCCTTGAATATAAATCTTCATCGACTCAATCTGACTGGAGCGCCACAAGTACCCACTAAACCACCAAGTGCCATAATTTGGTTATATGGTTACCACCCAGCACAGTAAGTGGTTTCCTGGTGTACAGGAAACCATTCGGCTTGTCACTAAGTTTAGTAGAGTCACCCACTGGCAGAAGGAACAGGAAAGAATGAAGGAAAGAAAGATAAAAGAGGGCGTGTATAGTCACCCGTAGGCAGAAAGACGAGGAAAGAATGAAATAATGCAAGACAGAAGAGGTAGGAAGGAAAGGAGGGAGGAGAGGAAAGGACAGACACCCAAGAGCAGCACTACATAAAACTTCCTAAATGCTTGCATGTGTCAGCCTTGGTCACTTGATGAAAACTCTCTAAGTTACAAGATCTCTAATAGATTTCTGTTCAATCACTTAACTCAGATTATTCTGCGCAATCTCATCCTATGAATTTGTGATGCCTCTTGGTGATCTTCCCTCCACATTCATCTCATGGTGATAACAAAAACCTCTATGACCAAGTTTGTGATAACCAAGAGATCACTGTATACAGTAATCTTCAAGGGGACATAGGATCACCTCTTGAATACTTTTTAAAATTTTTACCCACATTTCAATGATTCTGTGACTCTGTAAAGGTGTACAAAAGTGAATTTTCGAGTAAGAGGATGATTCATCATTAGACACAGAAAATACGTCAGTGGTACGTTAGGTTAGGTTAGGATATATCAAGTTGGATTAAGTTACAAAAATATTGGTTGAGTTTGAATAAATCAACACTGTTATGGGTAATTTTGTTCCAAAAAATGGCATTCTAATATGGTGCCTGTTTGTCTTCAGTGCCTTCAAGATGGCATCCAGTCTGTCTCTGGTGCTACTAGAAAGTGTAAACATGGACCTCATTTTAAAAGACCATTATCCACTCACTTGATGTAGTGCTGCCTACTTCTTCCTTCACTTTCACTTTCATCAAACTTTTTCTGTGTCTGCCCTCTCCCTATTTCTCCCATCTTTCCTGTCACTTTTTATTGCTCTTTTCTTTTCTTTTTTGGTGGCTTTACAGTGAAAAAAAACTAATGGTCTCCGGTAGGACAGGAAACCGTTTACAATGCTGGGTGGTAAAAAACAACCTAAGCATGTTCCCTACATGTCAGCAAGTGGGTTGGCAGAGGGTTAGTGTCCCTGCCAGTAAAACAATTAAATCAAAGTCAAATGACCACCTCCTTTGGGATTATGGTGTATGTCTATAGACAGACAGATAGATAAAAGAATTAAAACACTGAAACCTGAAAAAGCACTCGGCAAATAATCAGAAGAATGACTTTGGTAAAGAAAAAATTAAGAAAACTGCAGATTATCCAGTATACTGTATGTACAGTAGGTTTACCGTATTGTTCTGCACATTCAGTATACTGTAGGTACAGTACAGTTATAGCATATAATGTACTGCACATGATGTCTGCCACAAGGGCATGGAAAGTAATTCCAACTTGTGCAGTATTTGTGTTAAGTGGGTGTATAAGAGATGTAGTGATATTACAGGTAGACTGGGAAATAAAGCTGATTTCGTGTGTGCATTGTGCTGGGTAGAGCATGTGGAGATTTTCAAGCGTGAAAGGACTAACCTTGCTGGCGAGTCTCTTCAGTGTGTGGAAGAATTATGTTACTTGGGAGATATGTTATTTGCTGGAGGTGGGCTGGAGCTAACTTTGTGGCTAGAGAATGGAGTGGTTGGAGGTTCAGGGAGCTGTTGCCTCTCCTTATATTAAGAGGGCTCTCCCTCCATGCTAAGAGGATCTTTGTATGTGGCATGTGTTAAGAGTGTAGAAGCAGTAGTAGATGTTCCCTAGGCAGTCCGGCAGAACAGCCCCGAGTCAATAAGGAAGGTCACGACCAAGACCAGGCTTTCCTACAGAGCTCTCAAGAAGTGTATGTTGTGTTGTTGGTGCAGGCAATTGTGTTCAATGCAGTCTTCCATAATGTGCTTAATAGTAAGGGAAGCTGTGTTGCATCCTGGACAGATGTCAGCGATGGAGTCATCCAGCCTCTTCTGATAACTCGTGGGCTGGATGATGCCCACATCTCAGCCCAGCCAGGTGGACTCTGTCCTCATGAGGGAGGTAGGATTCAGAAGGATGGATGTCAGGAGGCCGTGCATGCAGCTGTGTGCTGTCTTTAACCACTTAACCGCAGGCCGTCACTTTCGTGATGCTCGGTGGCGATGGCCCGAGCCGTGGGCCGTCACTTGGGTGCCTCTGTTTTCTTTTTAATTAGCCGGGGCCTTCAAAATATAAATATGAGAAAATGTAGGAGAGTCCTGAGTGCTACTTATATCACTCAGGCTAGTTGGGGCCTATATTTTTAAAAAATAAGTCACAGGGCGAATTACCACCGGCTGGAAGTGCCAGGACCGCCTCACACAACCCCGCGGTTTAGGGGTTAACCCATGGAGAGCGACAATGGTTTCTTAGCCACCAGGTGCTAAGCGACGATTTGGCCGAAATTTCGAGTCTTACAGAATTGAAAGAAACACATCACTGCCTTGGAAATGTTCACACGCATCCGGCAATATATATATATATGACCACATAAAGTCATGTGGTGGTGAAATAAAATGGCCAAAAGACGAACAGCTGGTGGTGCAAGCAACCCACCACCCGCGGTAAGGTGGCAAGGATTAGTGTATAATTATCCCTCTGTCTGTTTGTCTCTCTCTCTCTCTCTCTCTCTCTCTCAAACTACGATAAATTACCTTACGCAATGCCGAAAAAGCATACATTTATACATTTATTATACAATTTACTTGAAACTCTCTCTCTCTCTCTGAGAGAGGAGGGAAGGATTGGAGAATGAGAGAAAGAAAGAGGGGCCCATGTTATGCCTTATCTGTCATTTGAAGGGACACTGGCTCTGTCATTCCTGTATTTATTCTCTCTCTCTCTCTCTCTCTCTCAAACTATGATAAATTACCTTACATACTGCCGAAAAAGTGTACATTTATTATACAATTTACTTGTAACCCTTTCTCTCTCTCTTTCTCTCTCCCTCTCTCTCTTTCAAACTACAGCAAATTACCTTATGCACTGCTGAAAAAGCATACTGTACATTTATTATATAATTTACCCATAACTCTCTCTCTCTCCGAGAGAGGAGGGAGGGATTGGAGAATGAAAGAAAGAAAGAGGGCCCCATATTATGCCTTATCTGTCATTTGAAGGGACGCTGGTTCTGTCATTCCTGTATTTATTCTCTCTTTCTCTCTCAAACTACGATAAATTACCTTACACACTGCCGAAAAAGCATACATTTATTATACAATTTACTTGTAACTCTCTCGCAAACTATGATAAATTACTTTACCCACTGCTGAAAAAGCATACATTTATTATACAATTTACTCAAAACTCTCTCTCTCTCTCTCTCTCTCTCTCTCTGAGAGAGGAGGGAGGGATTGGAGAATGAGAGAAAGCGGGGCCCATGTTATGCCTTATCTGTCATTTGAAGGGACACTGGTTCTGTCATTCCTGTATTTATTCTCTCTCTCTCTCTCAAACTACGATAAATTACCTTACTCTGCCGAAAAAGCATACATTATTATACAATTTACTCGTAACTCTCTCTCTCTCTCTCTCGTGTGTGTGTGTGTGTGTGTGTGTGTGTGTGTGTGTGTGTGTGTGTGTGTGTGTGTAACTCACCGGGTCGGTCAGGATCACTTGATGGTTGTGATCGTCAGCTTTTACCCTCCCGGAAGGGAGCTGAGAGCTCATATAGTCCGATCTATGGGCAAGGCTGTGACCTTCACACACGCACACACCCATCCTCTTGCTCAAGGGGGACAGTAACCACCCACTTCGTCAGTGAAACTTTTCGCAACCTGAGCGAGGCGCGAACTCCCGTCTACCAGATGGCAAGCGAGAACGCTACCACTGCGCCAGCGAGCGGTGTGTGTGTGTGTGTGTGTGCAGATCCTCTAGCACCTAGTGTGGTGCCCTGGTGCATCACAGGAGCAAAATTTACGTTCGTGCACGCACATTTTGAGTGTATATGAAGCATTGCGTGGGTGGTATAGAGAGTTGTCACCTACCACTATCTCCCATACAAATTTCAGCCACCTGCTCCTCATGGTGCGGTTTTGCTACGCCTTTGAAAATCACGCTCATTTGAGGCCTATCGCTTTTGACTCTGATAAGTCTCAAATGAGGCTTATCGCTCTCAACGGGCTAAGTGACTGACTACAGCGATGAGTGATTTGAGTATGGATATGCATCTGGAAGGTGGTTTGAGGCAGGTGAGGGGGGAGAGATGACAGTATTTGTGTATCATACCATGTGCTGGGTGTTGCTTTGATGTTCCTTGGTGTGTGTGGATGTGTTGCCATGTAGTGTAGTGGATGGTGTGGGTTTGTGGAGGCTGCAGCAAGAATTTGTGTGCCTCTCATGTCTAGATGATCCTTGACTTTGAGAACTTTGGCAGATCTTCAGCTGTGGCATCTTTGCCGTAGGTCCACCCCCGAGAGGCTGTCGAAGCAGAGGACAGCATGGGGTCCAAACCACCGCACCCCCCCCCCGGCCCCTCACGGGGCCCGAGAACCTATTAAGAGTGTAATGCTGTATGGTAGTGAGAATAAAGGAAGAGGATATTCGCAGGCAGAAATGACAATGATTAGGTGGATGTGCAGTGCATCCTTGAATGTGAGGCCTGGGGAGGGGGGGGGGGGGGGGGGGGGTTAGGTTTACAACAGAAGAGTTGCAAGGAAGGATGGGACTGGAGTGCATTGGTGATGTGATGAGGATGGGTAGACTGAGATGGTTGGGGCAAGTGAAGAGGATGGGCATGACAACTGGGTGCAGAAATGAGAAGTGTAAATGCTGGGGGTAGGGTTGTGTCAAACAGACCAAAAAAGACCTTAGATGAAGTCATAGAGTGTGACTTCAAAGAAAAGGGACTCAACAGGGAGGTTGCCAGAGATCAAACAGCATGGAGAGCAGCCATTAGGTGATCTAGGCAGAAGCATGCAAGCCTGTTGGAGCCTTTTAATGAAATGAAACAAAACGAATCAGGACTCAATTTAGGATTATTTTTTCAATAACTGCATAGTTATACAGCATATTCTAGGGTTTCTGTTGGGGTTATACCCCCTAGAGGGACTGGGTGAGAATACTTTGTCATCATCCAAAAATTCGCAACATCTGACACGACTTTGGCTGAATAGACGAGTTTCCGGTCAAAATTTATTTTAAGCAAGATACTTGTATAGGTAAAATATACACAGAAAACTACTATGTCAACCATTTTTTCTAAAAAACTGTGCAGATACATGAAAAAATAATATATAAAGCAGCTGAAAAATCACATGACTCTGAAACGGCCTCTGACTGGTTGTGACGTCACTACTCACACTGAAGCAGCATAGTCGACTCTCTTTACGATTAGCCTGCATAAACTGTGCTTATTTCTGATCTCCATGAATGCCCAATGACAAGAGGAATAATTGCTAGTGTTTCGTTGCAATGTGTAAGTGCACAGACAAAAGCACACTACAGAAATTATTCCTCTGTGTACCAGTCAATGAGAATAAACGAAAGCAGTGGTGGCTGGCTGCTCGTCAGAAGTTCCCAGTGCTGTAATGCAATGTTTACTGTTGCAAAAATATTATTTTTTTTCACTATATACGTTCATACAAACCTAATTATGTGAAACTCGGTCAAAAAACTGGGCTTGATTTAACTGTTAATAGGAAATTAGAATTCAAAGTGAAAATGTGCTAAAGTTAGCAAGTATGTCTACTTTAGATCACCAACATGCTTTGACAAACTTCTGTTTTGCACAAATACTGATTTACAGTACAAATAAATGTATTTGCATGTTAAATTAATATTTATACAAAGTAGAAGTCTGCCAATGCAAGTTACTGAGCTAAAGGAGACAAACTTCCGCTAACTCTATCACGTTTCCGCTCTGAATCCGGATTTTTTATGAACAGTTAAATTAAACACAAAAATTTAACTGGATTTCAGATAATTAGGTGTGTATGAACCTATACGGTGATAAAATCTATCACACTTACCAATTAAAAGTGTCGATTTGGTAAATGACCGCCGATTTGGTATTTCATCGCACCCTCCTGATGGTACTTTGCTATCAAGTTCAGTCACTCACTGAAACTGTTCTTTCAGAAAATAATAATGAAGCAGTCAAATATTAAGCATTCATGAGTATAATACCAATATAAACTCATACAACTGATACTGTATGCCATACATTAAACACTTTCCACCTCATGAGGCGGGATAACCGCTCGGGAATGGTGTAGCTGTAAGCTACTTCTAGTCGATTTCACTGCAATTTATGTACTTAACAGGTACCAATCATTTACACCATGAAAAGTATTCCTTCACAACATACCTGGATGGAGTAGTTTGGATCTACGGTGGCCATGTCGGTAAATATCATGACAACTATTATCACTATTACAGGTAAAGTCTTGTGTGATGGACTGGAACATTGTCTGCAGTATGAATACTGACGTCATCGCCAATATGGAAGGTGCTTCCCTCCAGCCACAAAGAATTAAAGTTATCACGTCTTGATCAGTTTTCGTTTTTGAAGGCACCAACATGCTTGCATGTGTCGGCCTTGGTCACCTAATGGCGGCTCTCCACGCTGCTCGATCCCTGGCAGCCTCTCTGTTCAGTCCCTTAACCCTTAAGTCACACTTAATGACCTCGTCCCATGTCTTTCTCGGTCTACCCCTCCCAACCCCTCCCCTAATATTAACACCTCTCACCCTCTGCACCCAGTTATCATCCCCCATCCCCTCCACATGTCCAAACCACCTCAGCCTACAACTCCTCATCACAACACCAATACACTCCAGTCCCATCCTACCTCTCAACTCTTCCATCGTAAACCCTGCCCCCCCAGGCCTTGCACGCAGGGACGCACTGCACATCCACCTAATCATTGTCATTTCTGTACATTTAAACCTGCGAACATCCTCTTCCTTTACTGCCCAGGTCTCACTACCAAACAGCATCACACTCCTAACACATGCTGCATACAAAGACCCCTTAGCACGTAAGGAGAGTCCTCTCAATGTCAGGAGAGGCAACAGCTCCCTGAACTTCTTCCAACCACTTCTCACCATAGCAACCGAGCTAACTCCAGCCCCCACCTCCGGCACATAACATGTCTCCCAAATAACGAAACTCCTCCACACACTCAAGAGACTCACCTGCAAGTTCAACCCTCTCACGCCTAACAATCTCCACCTGCTCTCCCCGACACGCTGCACACATGAAATCAGCATCATCTCGCAGTCTACCTCTAATACCACTACATCTCTTGTGCACCCACTTATCACAAACACTACACAAGATGGAATTGCTTCCCACACCCTTGTGGCAAACTGCACATGGCCACTCTCCCTCTTCTCTGATTGTACCGCCACCAACCCTGGATATCATCACTTTTGTTTTATCTGCATTTACCCTTAAGCCCTTGTACCCCATACCATCTCTCCACTTCTTAAATCTTTCCTCCGCCTCCTTTTCATTCTCTGCAATCAACACCAAATCATCAGCATACAACATCTCTCATGGGAGTCCATCTCTGAAGTCAAGTGAGAGGGCTTCAAGCACCATGATAAACAACAAGGGACTCAAAACTGACCCCTGATGCACACCAACATTCACGGATAACTCATCACTCAAAGCTCCATTCACTCTTACCTGGGTGCGAGCACCCATGTACATGGCCATAACCACCCTAACCAGCCACTCTTCCAACCCTAGCTTTCTCATTGCCCACTTCACCACCTCTCTAAGACTCTGTCAAAGGCCTTTTCCAAATCAACAAAAACAAAATACAATTCCCTTTTCTTTCCAATATATTTTTCCTGAAGCTGTGGAACAATGAATATGGCATCAGTGGTCCCCCTGCCTGGCATAAACCCAAACTGCATCTCATCGATATTCACTCTTTCTCTAATCATACCTTCTAGAACTCTCTCCATTACTTTCATTATCTGATCTAAGAGCTTTATACCTCTGTAATTTCCCCTTTCCAGGGCATCACCCTTTCCTTTGTACACATTTATAATTACACTCCTCAGCCAATCATCTGGGACAACACACTCATATATAATCCTATTTATCAGGTCAGTGACTAACCTCACCCCAGTATCTCCTGAGGCCTTCAACATTTCGGCAGTCAACCCAGACACACCTGCCGCCTTCTCCACCCGCATCCTGCCTATTGCCTGACTCACAGTAGCAGCGTCAATCAAAGGCCAAGGGCCAAACACTGGATCAGCGGGCTCCAAACCTTCTCTATCCCAATCAAACTCCTCATTCAACAATCGGCTATAATGCTTTCTCCATGCATCTTTAATATCCTCACTGCTCACCACTACCCTTCCATCATCATTCTTCACACACTGCTCACCTACAATGTCCCGATTATCCCTATTCACCTGATTTGCCACCCTACAAATCATATTTTTCCTTTCTCCATGATTTAGATTATCAGAGCACCTGATAAATTAAATTACATGATACATATACCGAAAGCTTAGATTCTAAGTACATGGCAGAATGCACTTGCCATGTTTACCCAGAACCGGAAACACGTCTATTAGGTTAGATAATTGGAATTTTATTGTAGATTGCTGATGGAAATTCATCAACACTTCCATAAACTCAAATGATGATAGAATAAAGTCAAGTCTGAATTTATGTAAGGGTATGGGATATCAATTCCATCTGTACAGTGTTTGTGATAGGCAGTTGCATGAGATGTGGTATTAAAGGTAGGGTACAAAATAATAAGGATTCAGAGTGTGCATTATATAAAGGAGAACATACAGATGGCAAGAACTGAGAAAGGATTAATCTTGACGGAGGGTCTCTTGAGTTTGTGGAGGAGTTCTGTTATTTGGGGAACAAGTTATGTGCAGGAGGTGAGGCTGGAACTAGCTTGGAAGTAGGAGTAATAGTGGTTGAAAGAAGTTTTGGGAGTTGTTGCCTCTACTGACACTGTGATAGCTCTCCCTCTGTACTAAAGGGTCCTTGTATGCAGCAAGTGTTATGAGTATAATCCTATATGGTAGTGAGACTTGGGCATTAGAGGAGGAGGATATTTGCAGGCTAAAATGGATGTGTGGTGCATCCCTGAATGATAACGAGCTGATAAGATGGATGGAACTTGAACATATTAGTGATCTGATGAGATTGGGTATTTTGATATGGTTTGGGCATTTGGAGAGGATGAAAGATGACAACTCGGTGCCGAGGGTAAGAGGTATGAACGTTAAAGGTACAGCTCTGAGACATGGACTGAGAAGACCTGGGTTGAGGTCAGACCGTGTGCCCTCAGAGATGAGACTGAACAGAGACAGTACTAGAGATCACACAGCATGGATGCTGCCATTAGGTGACCAAGGCCAACATGTGCAACCATGCTAGAGCCTTTATAAATGAAACAAAA
Source organism: Birgus latro (assembly GCA_018397915.1). Taxonomy (NCBI): domain Eukaryota; kingdom Metazoa; phylum Arthropoda; class Malacostraca; order Decapoda; family Coenobitidae; genus Birgus; species Birgus latro. The sequence goes on from JAGKTI010008897.1 coordinate 32,043, forward strand.
TTAAACAATGCTACCCTTCCCTCTAAACACAGGAACTAACTATAGCTGAATTTTCCTTTTCTTATGGTACTTTCCCTGTGTTCCTTGCCAATCTGTATAATGTGTGCATTTATCTTGGCTGCCTCTTCACCACACACCTCAACATCTCTCCACTGAATTCAGCTTATGAATACTGTATATACCTCATTCCATATATTGGCAAGTCTAGGTGCAGTTCCAAACATCCACAAACTCTTCAATACCATTTTTCTAACCAGAGAGAGAGAGAGAGAGAGAGAGAGAGAGAGAGAGAGAGAGAGAG
>JAGKTI010008898.1:0-19279 GCA_018397915.1 Birgus latro
TACCGAACGGAAGGCCGTGAGTTTGCCCCGGCATGCTGAAGTCTACCGTTCAACACTGATCTGGTACCGGCAACAACGGGCTGCAGGCATGCTAGTGAGAGGCACCGAGTTGAAGGTTGCTGCCGAGAAGTTTGCCCACCTTCCCAAGGCATCTGAAGGTTGGTTGTTCAGGTTCAAGCTTCAACAATGACCTTACCAATCGTAAGAACCATGGCGAAACTTTAGACGCTAGTGAGGATGGAGTGGAGGAATTTTGTCAGAATTAGCTAGGCTTGATTGTGAAGGAGGGCCTCGCTCTCTGTCAATTCTAAAATCCTGACGAAACTGGCCACTTCTACTGCTCAGTGCCCACCAATACTCTGTTACATGAGAGGGAGAAGCGTGTGCCTGGCCACAAGTTGTCCAAGCAACATGTATCTGTTTTGTGCTGTGCCAACATTAACGGGTCACACCAGCTGAACCCGCTGTTGTTGGGCAAGCAAAACAACCCCGCTGCCTTCATGGGCTAATGTATGTCCTTCCTGCTGTGTGGTACCATTCTGTGAAGACCTGGTTTACCTGCAAGATCTTTACAGATTGGTTCCGCAGGCATTTCGTCAAGGAAGACATCTGTTATCAAATGAAGGAACTTGGAATCCCTCATGACCGCATAAAGGCTCTTCTTCTCCTGAATTATGCCCCTGTGCATCTCTCCGAGAAAAAATTGGTTGCAGATGACGGTCGTATCAGGTGCAAGTTTTTGACATATAATACCACTGCTCTGATTCAACCAATGGACCAGGATGTTATCGTGGCCATGAAGAGACTGTACCGATGGAGGTTCCTCGACAAGGTGATGGTTGTTCTCAAGGATGAGAACGAGCAGAGTATGAGGCTGGACACACGAGGGCAGAGGACACTGGAAAACCTGCAGCGCTACAACCTCGAGTCATCTGTACACAACTGGGCAAGTGCATGGAAGTAAGCCTCCATGAAAACCCTCGAGAGTGGTTCGTCTTGTCTCCTTCAGGGACGCGAGAGCAGACACGACTTTCTGGGCTTTGATGTGGAAGACTTCCACACTTGTCTTCATACTGCATGCAAGGCAGTGAATGTTAATGACAGGCAGAAGTAGTCTGATGATGACAAAGGCGATCCCGGCTACAAGGTGTTGCTGCTGCTCGGCCTCATGAGAGCGACGAGGATGACACAGACAACCCGGAGAGGTGCAGTACTCTAGCCATCCCCCACCTGAGCACATTCAGGGCACATTTTGAGCAGGTGCTTGAGTATCCACAGCACCCGGAAAGTGACAGGGAGATGGTGCCCCTTCATCTTGTGGAAGATCTGCACTCTGTGCAGGAGTGTCATCCAACACCTGAATCATCACTCCTATCACCAGTCCAACACTGACTCCTTTTTCAGGTCTCTGACACCTGCCCAGTCCACCTCTGCTCTGCCCCCATCAGTGTCAAACCATGCCTTCAACGACAGAGCATCAACCTAGCATGTTTATGGTTATCTTCAGTCACCTGATGTAAGCAGTCCATCACCATGTCCCACAACCACTTCTCTGGGCTGACTCCCAGAGATCCTCCTTGACTCTGACTCGGACTAAGCTCTTCAGGCTACACCTCTAGACCACATGGGAATTGTTGTGCAGTACAACTGCTTCACCAGCCAGAGTACAACAGTTACAGCCAAGGAGGAAGCGGGCTATTCAGCACGACTCCCAGTGAGGAATTGTGATTTTATTCTAGTTTACTGTACACTATATGACTTTATTCTATTTTGCCATTGTGTTTTGTGTAACCATTGCATTTTTCTTGTGTAAATGTCTTATTCATGTCACTGCAGGGTATGGCCCTGCAGTGGTGATTGCTTGTCTGTGGTTGATGGGTCTGCTTGACCATGGTAATTGCTTCGCTGTGGTTTATAGGTCTGCTTGACCAGATAGTGCTAAACAACAGGAACAAGTGTTGAACGATGTAGTGACCTTTTACACTGGCTTTCAAAGTTAGGTTATGTACAAATGGGGGCCAGGGGAGAAGTCCACTATGTGGATGGAGCCATTATTAGGATATGCATTTGGCTCTATTATGTCACATAATTGAGGGATTACTGTATTCCTCATCACTCTGTCATGCCCAGTGGAAAGAAATGCAGAAACCAAGACCTGTAAAGAAGCTGCAAAGCATAATACAAACCGGTATAACTGCACAAATGTAAATTTGCTAAAAATATTAGCAAATGACTTATTGCTGGGCTTCCCCCCCCCCCAACTCTGGGCATAGGCTTCACAACCTGCTATCAAGGCCCAGCAGTCCTCCTACATACGATACACCTCTACATGTCACCAATTTGGCGCTAACACCCACTGTCAATATTGAATACATACTAGAGCTGTCTCACAGGACTAGCGTATTGGGATTAGCGGGGGTATTTTTACGACATGTCGGCGAGTCTTTTGGTAGATCAGTAAAGCCTGATTTAATGAAATTCAAATCCTTAAACTGTTCCCTGCCCCAGCAGGGATTTGAACCAGGGTCCATTAGGACTGCAGGCCACCTCTCTACCTATTGAGCCACCCCTCCCGCTTACCATGTTTCGCAAATCACACAGCAAGATCCACTCAGGTGATCCTGGGTATATCTGGTAAAGCATTCTACTGGGTATTTGTTTGCTGAACCTACAAACCTGGTCAAAGAAGTAAAATGGCTTATGTAATGATCTCCTAGACAGAGCATGCAAAACTGTGTACAACGAACCCAAGTTAAGGCTAAACCAGAGTATGCCTGATTTCTCATGAAAATTACATATATAAAATTAACAGTACTTACTGCATAAATACACCCAATATTGTTGGTATAAAAGATGTATCACAACATACCTTATCTGTACTCCTGAGTAAAGATGATTGAAAATATCATTATCTTCTAGGAGGCCATGACCATTATCATAGAAGTACACCCCAACCTGCTTCCCAGAATGGATACGGTTTCTTCTTAGAGTTGGAGAACTCCCTATGGGAATTAGAGCTCAATTAATTCAAAATAAATTTTATCATCACTTACTTGTACTTCTCTAAAATAAGATAAATGACTACTTATGTACTAGGTAAATACAATGATGCACAACAGTACCAGCACAAAAGTTGGGCGCTGAGATTATATTCTGGCAAACAAACTGTTTTTGTTTAACCAATGTGCTGTAGCAATTAACATTTGTCCACCATTTCTCCCTTCCCTCTGAAATGAATTAGTGGAAAAAGGATGGGGGAGGCCTTTGTTCAGCAGTGGACTTGCAATGGCTGATAATGATGATGATGATGATGATGATACAGGTATGTATGTATGCGAGTATATATAAATATATAAACATATATATATATTGTACAGGCATACCCCAGTTTCACGATCCAACAGGTTAAGTAAAAACCCATCACTAGGCGGGGTACAGTAACTTGGGGTAGATTTAACAAGTAAAGTATTGGGATGTATTTTTGAGCCAGGTCCTAAACCTACCCAAATCAGTCCAAAAAAAAGTTTAAAGCCAATCTAAATGGCCTAACAGTTGTAAAAGAAGCTAACCTAAGCCTAAAACCAGTGCCCGTCTTGCTTGCTCCCAGTCGAGGTCACTGGATAATGCGATCTCCGACTCATATTCAAACTCGGCAGAGAAACAGCAGCAGTGTGATAAAAAAAACAAGCGTCCTAGATACTCCTCACTGAAGAAAATTATCTAAATTGAACAGAGGTAAATTTGCATAAGTCTCGTGAGTAAATCAGGCAATTAAATCCCCTAACTCACCTACAATCACCTCTCATATACTAGCTAGTTCCCTAAGATTTGGCCAAATCAATAAGGTCACTTAGCTATATATTGAGTCGAACAACAAGATGACGACGGGCGTGCTGTTTCGGTCTTTCCTGGGCAATCAGGCGTCCTTTGAGGTGTATGTACAAGAAGCGTAGCTACTGACGGAGTGAAATCTGCTCAAGGAGTGAGCAACATGGTGAACTTCTTTGTCCCTCATTGGATAGAAGAGTTGCCAACTATTGCTTAATTACAAGTCAAATACAGCTAACTTACTCCGTAAAATATACAAGGTGATCTAACTTAATCTAATCTTAGTTTTAATTAAACTAAACAAGATATTCCCCCTTTTCTACAGATATATATACTGTATATATATTAAAACTGGCCTCCCGTTTGATCGTGGGCTTTATCATCTTTACCACGTCATTCACGCAGGCGCAGTTTAGGTCAATGGAAAATTCCCTAGTTTTACATGTACGTACATAGTTGTCTACCAATGTTAAACGCAGTAGCATTTAATTTATTAATAATAAGAATTAATAGAACGTAATCTCTGGGTTTTTAAACCTCTCAAGTACGTTTTCCTCTGCCCTTTAACGATCGACAACTAAAAGTAAATAGCACACCAGCTCGGGGGGGAAATATTTCCCACAGTTTTGGGGCCGGGCGAAAAATGATACACTGTATCATGTAATATGTCCCTTTGCCCAAAGCTCTCTCCACAGATCTCTAGAGCCCTGTGCCGCGACCCTTCTAGGTCGCACATCTTGACCCAATTGTTTTCCACCATCCTCTGTTTCCAGGGGAGCCGTTAACTCTAGGGGCACCAGTTTATCTATCGTTTTCATAGTGAGATGTCCCCTACATTTAATTTTTACAAGTCTTAGCACCCCCTCTGAGTCTGGATGTGTGGAAATCACCTTAGCTAATGGCCACTGGGATCTTGGTTGTTCGGTTTTTACTAAGACCACATCTCCTATATTTATAACTGATTTGTTGCTGGCAGCCTGAGCCCCATAATATCTTTCTCTTAGGCTCAAGAGATATTCTTCACTCCAATGTCTATTCCAGATGTCCAATACCCTTTTAAGACGTTGGTATCCCTCGCGCAGATGTTGTCCTAGTTCATTAGTTCCAATTGTAGGATCATTTATTTCCTCCTGGATATCCACACAAGGTATTGGATGAAGTTTCCTGCCATGCAACATATGAGCAGGTGTCAATGCTTCAATTCCAAGGCTAGTATCATCTAAATAGGTTAACGGTCTATTATTAATCCTAGCTTCAATTTCAGTTATCACCGTTCTCAGTTCCTCTCTGGTGATCTTAGTTCTGTGTAGAGTTTTCCTTAGGCAGTTCTTTACTACTCCAATCATTCTTTCTGTAAATCCATTTTGCCATGGTGCTCTTGAAGCAATGAACTGCCAGATACAATTTCGGATTCCCAATGCTGTCTTACCCTTTGGGTCATTCATTATGTTCAAAAGTAAAGGTGCTGTTCCAACGAAATTAGTTCCGTTGTCGCTTATTAATCTGGTAGGACAAGACCTTCTAGCAGCAAATCTTCTAAATACATTCAGGAATGTCTCTGAACTGAGATCTGCCATTTCTAGATGGACTGCCCTCGTGTAGGTGCAAGTAAACAAACATATGTACACCTTATGGGGAGTTCCCTCACCCGTAACAGTTATAGCCCCTGTGTAATCAACTCCAGTTACCTTGAAGGGCCTACTAACCTTTACCCTATCCTCTGGTAAAGCAGGTGGTCCTGGGTAGTCATATGGCCTTTGCTCATACCTCCTGCATATTATACAGCCTTGGAGATATTTCTTAACAACCGATCTACCCTTAGGGATCCAATACCTTTCGCGGACTCGGGCCAAGGTCTGAGGCACACCTCCATGAAGAGTCAAGTCATGGGCTTCCTTTACAATTAACTCTACAACATAATCTTTCTTGGGTAGCAGTATAGGATGTCTAGTTTGGAGAGGTAAATCAGCCTTTATTATTCGGCCACGGCATCTAATCAGACCCTTTCCGTCTAAGAACAATCCTAAATCTCGGATCAATTTGTTCTTATCAGTGCCTTGACATAAAAGGTTAAAAATCTCTCCATAATACTTCCTTTGTATCATTCTCAACCAATATCCCATGGGATCAAACTTCTTAAACCCCACTTTCTTATTCAAAAATTTAACAACTAACCTAGTGGTGTTAATGGGTTGTTTTATAGATGAGAATCTGCTAATGTCAATTATTTCTGGCTCGGGTACTACTGGATCCAAGTTTACAACACTAACCTCAGCAATACTATACAGTCTTTGCTCAGGCCAATCCTTAGTGAGTAACCATTTAGGACCTTTAAACCACAAGTCATCCTTGATCAGTTTCTTTACTGTGGAACCTCTTGAAAGTAAATCAGCTGCATTTTGTTTAGAGGATACATGCATAAACTTAAATTTAGAAGACATTTCTTTTATAGTCTTCACTCTATTACGGACGAAAGGAATTTTACTGTCATCCTTTCCTATCCAGTAAAGACAAATTTCACTGTCAGTCCATATATAAATATCCTCAAACTGAGTATCCAGAGTAGTGGTTAGATACCTGGCCAATTTAGTTCCTATCTCTATGGAAACCAATTCCATTTGAGGTAAGGTTCTTCCCTTAATTGGTGCAACTCTGGCTTTGGACATAATAATTTTACTGTCATGTCCTGTTGCACAATAAGCTACTGCTCCATATGCCTTCAGAGAAGCATCACAAAAAATGTGTAAATGTGACTTCTCGTTACTGTTTATCATCCTGGGAATACATATGCTTGATGATTTTTCAAATTCCTTTTGAATCTGTTCCCACTGTTCAGCATACGTTTCACCTAATTCTGTGTCCCAGTCTAACTTTTCTCGCCAAGCCTCTTGCACTAAACATTTTCCCCTAATAACTATAGGACTGACTAATCCTAATGGGTCAAATAACATGGAAACCTGACTTAACAGGGACCTCTTGGTGAGAGTGGCATCAGAGAACTTAATCGGCCTTAAACTTATTTCATCAGTCTTTGTATCCCAGTTAAGACCCAACACATTTTGAGTTTCGGGAATGTAATAACATGGAAACCTGACTTAACAGGGACCTCTTGGTGAGAGTGGCATCAGAGAACTTAATCGGCTTTAAACTTATTTCATCAGTCTTTGTATCCCAGTTAAGACCCAACACATTTTGAGTTTCGGGAATGTCAGTATTTGGATAGTCCTTTTGTATTTTATTCCTCAAAAGCGGTGAATTTGTATTCCAGCTTTGTAGCGGCAAATTTGCCTTCCCACATTCGGAATTGGCTACTTCATAAGCCTTCAATACTTCCGTCTCTGTATCAGCAACACCTTGCAAATTATCCATGTAAAAAGCCTGCCCTATTTCTGGCCATTTGGCCCTTTCAAAATGATGCTTCAATGTGTTGCAAAGTAGGAAAGGACTAGCACAAGAGCCAAAGAGCACCGACCGGAAACAGTAGGTTTTCAATGGACTATCCTCATTTTGAGGGTCTTGAGGCCAGAGGAATTTTGTAAATTTCCTATCCTCCTCCCTCAATCCTATTCTGAGAAAAGCCTTACTAATGTCCGCTGTAAAAGCATAAGGTTTCTCTCTAAATCTTAGTAATACATTCCCTAACTTCTCTGTTAGTGTAGGTCCACAGTATAGGCAATCATTTAAGCTGACTGACCCCTTGGACGCTTTACTACTACAATTGAAAACTATCCTTATGGGAGTTGTTACTGAATCTTTGCTTACAGCATGATGTGGTAGATAATGTCCCTCTTTATGGTTAACAGGGACTTCAATTTCTTCAATAAATTTATTCTTCATTTGATCCTCTATAATATTATCATATATGGTTAAATGTTCTGGGTAGTTTCTCAACTTTCTTAGAAGAGAATTTAACTGAGCTTTAGCTGCTTGGAAATTTGTAGGTAATTCCAAATGGTTTAGTTTCCATGGTAATCCTACCCAATACTGTCCATCCTTAAATTCCATAGACTGATTATACAAATCCAAAGTTATTTTATCTTCAGGGGTTGGATCTTCAGTGTGTATTCCCACACTGTCTAGGTCCCAAAGTTTGTGTACAGGTTCAATTTTTTCATCTAACAAGTCATTTATCTGAGTAGGTTCTAATTCTGCACCTATTCTAGCTACCATCAGTGACTGTGTGGGGGTAACAAAGACTGAATCTACTAATTTGGTATCTCCTTTGTCTTTCTTAGGAAAAGGCAACTGACCCATAATAAGGTTACCTCCTGGACTCTTGAACAACTGTACTTTATTCTTCTTAAAGGTCCTGTGTAAGAATCTTCCACAGTAATCTGATCCAATTATCAATTTCATGGGACCCACAGTATCTGATTTTATATTATGTTTTGCCAATCTTATCCCTGAGCTTTGCAAATTATCAGAGGTTTCCCTTAGTCCCTTTATATAAATACTGGTTTCCATCTTATCCAGTACAACTGCTGTTATATGACATTTATATCTGCCAAGTTGTATTAAGGGTCTAACTAAATCAAAGGACTGTGCTTCTTTAGTAGTTAAGAACCCTGTAATGGCTAGATTTACCTTGCCGACAACAGGTAACTTTAATTTATCTACAATCTCTGCAGAAATGAAAGTTTTCTGTGCACCTGTATCAAAAAGAGTACATACTAATATGTTCCTATTTTCACCCATTACCTTTACATCAGCAATTGGAACTGCAGCTGGCATCGTTACTGGAGTATTTGCTTCCGCAACTGTCATATTGACACTTGCAGTTTTAGGAACCTCATGTTTCATCATCCTTGGACACAAAGCACTATGATGATTGTCTTTATTACATTTGAAACAAAGATTTAGTTTAATTTTACAGTCAGCGGAACCATGTTCGGTATTCATACAAATCATACAACATCCCAATTCCTGAAGTCTCCCTATTCTAGAAGCATAAACAGGATACTGTTGGCAAGATGCACTGGAATGTTGTTCACCACAAAACACACAAACCTTGTCCTTTACCATGAAAATTTTTACCTTCTTACTTTCATCAGCTTGTCTATCCCCTGTCTTTATTAATTTATCCTCAGACTTTAAAGAGCTAAGAAAAGTACCTATCTCTTCCTTAGGTACAGCCTTACCTATTCTTGGCTTGGCTTTCCCAGCCAGTTGGTTAGTGGTTCTTTTCCTTATTTCAGCCTTTGATTTATTTTCAACAGGCTTTACTGTTCCTTGCAAGTGTTTACAGAGTTGCATCAAGCCTTTCCCAATCTCCTCACAGGAGAAATTATCCTTTTGGTACCTGCCATACAGAGCGTCCTTAGTTCTTGGTAGAAGTTTTAAGGACACAATTCTAGAAAGCACCCAGTCTGCTGCCTTAACATCTTCGTAAGTACCTAAGGCCTTTAAATTACAACCTATCGCAATCCGAAAACTTTGCAAGGACTCAAAATCATGTCTAGGAATGGGTAATTCAATCAGAGCCTTTAATAATTGGGTAATGGCTTGCTCCTTATCTTCATAATTCTGCTTAAGGATAGCCAAAGCTGCCTCTTAATTGCTTTCCTCCACAGGTAATTCCTTTATCAGTTTGTAAGGCGTCCCTTTGATCTGTCCTAACAGATATGCGAGCTTGCACACATTAGGGAGACCTGTTCTGTCATGGACTAAGTATTTACACTGATCCCAAAAGGATTTCCAATTCTGCTCCCCATCAAACTCTGGAAGCGAAATTTGTGGTAATAAAGCCTTACTTGCTTGTTCCACAGCTTTTGTTCCGTTGATAATACTGGCTAATTTAAATTCAACCAGATTCACTAATCATAGATATTCCTCCAATTTACCTTCAAATTTGGAGGTTTCTGCTTCCAAAAGATCTTTATCATCAGCTTGTACGATGGCTGCTTCCAAGTTAGTATAACTTTCCTCGTACTTGGCCCATCTTTCTTTTAATTGGTTCAACGGACTACTTAATTTCTCCTTAATTGGAGGTGTTTCCTCTAATGACTGTCTACAGTCCAGTATAGCTCTCGTTACCCATCCTGCCTTACCACTAACTAATTTTTGCAACAAGGAAATAGACATTGTCACTGATTTCTAAGTTACGGGAGTACAACCCTTTTTTTATTTTAAATTTTACTACCCAGATTTACTGAACTCCATCGTTATTTATCATTTTAAATTTTGAGGGGTGTGGGAATAGGGTTTATGGCCTTAAACCTCTCTCCCTGGGTTATTAAACCTCTGGGGTGATTTTGTCCTTCCCACACTCAGGTTCCAAAATAATCACAATTCTCCGGAGCTCAGTAATAATTAACATTTTAAATTTTAAGGAGTGTAGGGATTTGCCTTATGGCTTTATACCTATCTCCCTGGGCTATTAAACCTCTGGGGCAGTCATTATCTCCACACTCATTACAGCATAGGACCACCCAAGGCCTGCACAGCATAGAACCTTTCCTTCTTATGCTCTATGTAATTTATGAATTTTTGCAGAACCGCTTCTCTGCCTTTATGATTCCAATGGATGCCATCTGTTTTTTGGTAGGCTTGGAAAGGCTTTGCATTGAAATGAATGAAATCCTGCCCTTTCCTAATCCTCTGCAACTTCCGGTTTATGGCCCTACTCATGAATTTGTAGGTACCATAGCAAACAGATGCGCCATATGGTAGGTTCCTAGGCTCAAGAAGGGTTATTGCTACTGCAGATTTACACGAGTCTTCAATGGCTCCTACCACTGCTAGTATATTTTCCACAATTTCATTAACATCTGAATCTTCACTGATGTCATTTCCTCCCAAAAAAAGAATAGTGCGATCATGCTCCCATTCTAATAACGGCGTTTAGCCGCTCATCCTCGGAAAAGGAACTTGCCTTTCCTCCAGGAGCTCTGTATATACGTATTTCCACGTATTCTACTTCCACGTGACGTGGTAATAAGCTGTGCCCTACGAAAGCTACCTTAAAGTCACTCAACGCCTCTGCACACATCTGTTATCCTTACTCGGGGCACCAAAACGTGAGAAAAAAACAAGTGTCCTAGACACTCCTCACTGAAGAAAATTATCTAAATTGAACAGAGGTAAATTTTGCATAAGTCTCGTGAATAAATCAGGCAATTAAATCCCCTAACTCACCTACAATCACCTCTCATATACTAGCTAGTTCCCTAAGATTTGGCCAAATCAATAAGGTCACTTAGCTAATATATTGAGTCGAACAACAAGATGATGACGGGCGTGCTGTTTCGGTCTTTCCTGGGCAATCAGGCGTCCTTTGAGGTGTATGTACAAGGAGTGTAGCTACTGACGGAGTGAAATCTGCTCAAGGAGTGAGCAACATGGCGAACTTCTTTGTCCCTCATAGGACAGAAAAGTTGCCAACTATTGCTTAATTACAAGTCAAATACAGCTAACTTACTCCGTAAAATATACAAGGTGAATCTAACTTAATCTAATCTTAGTTTTAATTAAACTAAACAAGATATTCCCCCTTTTCTACAGACAGATATACTGTATATATACAGAGATACCCCGATTATCTGGGCTATATGGTGTGAAGGGGTGACTGGTTAATCCGAAATCACGATTAATCCGATCAAAACAAAACACAAGTACAGTACTCTACTGTTAAATTGATTTATTAATGGATTACCTTACTATTTGTATCAGTACTCTGCTTTTCACACATACACACAAGAACTAACAAAAGAATAAGCAATAAAAAAAAACTATTTCTTCACTCCGAATCTGGGTCGTCCACCTCGGGTGAACGTGAACGGAGCAATGCCTCATCAACAGGGCAACAAGTGGATGGTGCATCGGCAGCAGTGGACCCATGTGTATTTGAGACACCTGAAGGTCCAGATTCAGAAGAAGAATCTGCTACAGTACCGGGAGGAGAACCAGGGGGAGTAGCAGTACGTGGACGGAAGAACTGCGAAATCCTATAAAAAAATATATAAAAAAATAAAAAACTCACTATAGTAGCTGCCTTTGGAGTGTCCATTCTTGTAATTAATGAATGATGAAACGATAAAGAAAATGATGGAACTTCGTGATGTAATAAAAAAATAAAAGAACGCATCATTGTTACCTAACTTACCGAGTCTGACGAAATCCTGTGCCTCTGTGCTGCCGTTGTATAATGCCGTCTCTCAGCTCCCAAATGGTGTTGTAGCACCGAGAAAACTCGGCGTCGTCTTCCATCCCATCCAGGAAACTGAGAAGGACATCAGCAGCTTCACGTGCCTGTGAGAGATGAGGCCTAGGGACGCTGGCTGCATCGTCAACATCGCCATCGTCACTGTCATCATCCTCTCTCCGCTGCACAGACTCAGCAATCTCTTCGTCTGTCATAATTTCGAACCCAGGATCTCCTTCGTCAGCTTCCAGCCATTCCATAATGTCATCAGCTGCTACCTCTTCTCCCCCACGTCTTAAAGTTGCCTGGTATGGCTCAAACCCGTCAAAATCTTGGACGGCTTCCTTGTTTTGAAACAACTTGGACCAGGCATTCGCAAGCGTTGTCTGTTTAACATCATCTCAAGCCTTGGCCCAGTTAAATATGGCAGACTTCAATGAATAATTTTTACACTTTGCCAATGTCCGTTGCCATCTGGTATCCTCATCCTCGTCATCAACCACAACCATGATCTAGGAATATACATGCAGACGAAAAATAAAGAAAAATAAAGACGTAGCCAGACCTCCGCAAGAAAGTGTCGTATCGATAGGTTAGGTTGCGAATTTTACTTTTTTTCACAATTAAATTTTACTTCGTAAACCTCTTTGTATAGATTTTATTTCATTAACCTCTTCAATATATTTTACTTCTCACAGGACACAAAACAATCCTACCTGATTGTAACAATCTCGGCACACGTTAGCCAGCATAAAAAAAAGAGGTAAATGTACGCTTTATTTGAAGCAGTAGAAAGACCCTGCCAGTTTAATTCATATTCCTTCAGATTATTTTCTGTATTTTTCTGACGTTTCAGGGGTGTAAGTTACTTTCCTGCAGAAAAAAAAAAATCCTGTTTTTGGAATTTATTTTCTTAATTGCTGTTTCTTTAGCAGGCAATTTTACCATACTCAGTGGATTATGCCTGTATGTGTTTTTTGTGTGCAAATTAATATTACCGAATCTTGCCCAACATACTGAAAGGTGGATTTCGTTTTCCAACTGGATGCTGGGTTATGTTAGTAAGTTAGGGTAGATTAAATTATTAGGTATAGTCAAGCTAGGTTAGGTTAGGTTTAGTTAAACTTAGATTTGGCCAGTACCTTCCACCATTACTAATATTTCCGATCAGATTATTGTCAGTCATATTATGGTTTTTCATTTGCACAACAAATGAGACCTCAAAACACTCAAATAAACTAAAAAACTATCAAATATTAGAAAAGAAAAAAATACACCCAAAATAGGAAACTGCAATAAGGAACACATTTACCGTTTTTATCATCACGTGCACATACCAACAATTGTCTGTCTTACTAAACGTACTCAAAGGTGATTTTCGTTTCTCAACTGGATGCTAGGTTAGGTTTGGGTAAATTATTAGGTACAGTTAAGCTAGGTTTGGTTAGCTGTAGTAAAACACTAGGTGGCAGTCACTTCCACCGTTAGGCTGAGTCAAACGAGTTGATGGGGAAACATATTTAGCATGAAACATTTTACCGCCTCAGAAGAAAATCACAAAGTACAGACTGGAAAAATTGATTTGGTAAGGTGATTTTACTGCCTCTGATAAAAAGTATGTTTACCAAAAGAAAAGCTTTTCTTGTACTGAAGGCGTTAATGACACATACAATGAATTAAAACTTACCTCTTCAAGGAATCGTCGTCGGTAGAGTCACTTGGCTGCGCATATGATGCCTTGAACCATAGGCTGGATAGCCGATGTTGTGTTAGGAGGCAGCTTGATGCACCTGATTTGTCCATCATCGCTCACGAGTTCAGAAATGCCAGGATGAGCAGGGGCGTTATCAAGCAGGAGAATTGCTCGTACACAAGCTGGTGCAATATTCAGCACTTCCTGTTGAAATCTTCGCACCTCAGGGATGAAATGATCAAAGAACCACTTCTTAAATATCGCCATGTTGAACCAGCCTTTCTTGGAGAAGTCGTACAAAACAGGTAATTTATCCATACAGGTGCGGAGACAGCATGGGCGACGAGCCTTGCCAACCACGAGCGGCTTCAACCGGTGCAGACCATCGGCACTTGCAGAGCACAACACAGACACACGATCTTTGGAAATTTTGCGTCCAGAAACAGACTCTTCATGGCGCTGTGCAAGTGTGTTCAAGGGCAATGACCGGTAGAATAAACCAGTCTCGTCAGCGTTATATACCTGGGAGAGAAGAAGACCTTCGTCTTGTATAAGCTTCAGCAATTTCTCCCAAAACGGCTGAATTTGTGATGTATCTGCATCCAGAGACTCGCCAAACACACGTCGGTTTACCATAGCATGCCTTGCTTTGAAATGAGAAAGCCAACCATCAGATGCCTTGAAATCCTGAATGCCAATATGGTTAGCTAGCTTCTCTGCAGCACACTTAATCTCCGCACCCCGTACCATAACGCCGACACTTCGTTGCTGAACAAACCACTTATACACTGCGTCTTCTAGACGATCATCCACTGCAATTTTCATGGTTTTTCTGGCAGCCGACGACCCACTAACTTTACAGTCAATGGCTATCTTACCAGAGAATTCCATTAGTTTTGCCTTGGATTTTCGAATGTCAGACACAGTTTGTTTGCCTATTCCGTAGAACTCTGAGCAGTGCTTAATACTCCAACCAGATTCAAGTTTTTTAATAATTTCCAGCTTCTGTTGCAGCGTCAGGACAGTTCTTTTCCTCTTTGTTGGTGGTGGAGCCATGGATATAATGATGAAGGGCATCGCCAACATCACAAATATAAAAATAAACCACGGCCATACTGGTAAATCAGCAGAGGTAACAGGTGAACTAGCCATGGTGAATGTCGCACACGTGAGTGACCGAGTCAAACAAGGCAGTCGTGAGCGAGAGGTGTGGGTGGGGAGTAGACTCACGCTCGTTTACTCGTAGCTCGCTTGCTAGCAACCGTGGTGCTTTCTGTTTAAACTGGAGCTATCATAGGGTTAATTTTATGAATTATCGTACCAATTAATCATTCAGTCACGGCCCGATTAATCCGAAGGCTGGATAATCCGAGCCTGGATAATCGAGCTTTCACTGTATATTAAAACTGGCCTCCCGTTTGATCGTGGGCTTTTTCATCTTTACCACGTCATTCACGCAGGCACAGTTTAGGTCAATGGAAAATTCCCTAGTTTTACATGTATGTACATAGTTGTCTACCAATGTTAAACGCAGTAGCATTTAATTTATTAATAATAAGAATTAACAGAACGTAATCTCTGGGTTTTAAACCTCTCAAGTACGTTTTCCTCTGCCCTTTAACGATTGACAACTAAAAGTAAATAGCACAACAGCTCGGGGGGAAAATATTTCCCACAAGCAGCATAATATAAAATTCCCCCATCAGACGGTCCCGGGACAATTAAATAAACATCTGCTATGCATAATAATAGCGTATGAATGACGCAGAATCGGCCAAGATGCAAACTGTTGTGACGGAGAATAGCTGATGTTTTGATGGGGAATCCCTTGACAGGGAATGCTAACAATGATGTGATCGGGATAGCCTTTTCAACAGCCCCTCTTTAAGATGTTTTTGTTACTGTTTTGGTTGCTGAGCTCCTTTATTTTCATTTCTTATTTTCAACATTTATTTAGAAATTTCTTTGTATAGTAATCTCTTTAAGACACGGATGCCCAAGTCCCAGACACCCGAAGTCCTGGACATTTTGGGCTCGGAGCCTTGGACACCAAAAATGGCCAAAAATCTCAAAATGAAAAAAAAGAAAAAGACGACAAGTGTTCATCCCTATTTTAAATTTGCCACGCGGTGACGAACAGCTGTGTTTTGGCGAGTAGTTCCTCCAACGTCTGCTAGAGTGCCCCTGCATCCTCCCCATTTCCTGCCTACCAACAGTCATGATTGCACGCTCGTTGCTATGGCTGCCAACATGCTCGCTTTTGTGGTCGTGCCCTACCTGCTGCAGGCCCTGCTGTTTCTCTGCTGCCTCTTATTCGTGCGTGCGACGATGTCCTCGCCTTCCAAGAAGAGGAAACGAGTGGTTCTTACTCTGAAGAAGAAGAAGAAGCAGATACTGGAAAAGGTGGACGCGGGGTGGTCAACCTCCAGCATCCTCCATGAATTCAACCTGGCCCACTACCTTGTTCGATATCAAGAAATCCCAGGACAAACTCACCCAGTACACAGCAGACTTCACATTAAAGACCAAATGCAACGTGCAGAGGAAGATTATGTACCCTCCCAGGTTTGCAGAAGTCAACCGCTCCATGCTGATGTTGTATCGTCAACAACATGCTGCTGGTGTGCTGGTGCGTGCCACGGAACTGAAGGCTGCCACAGAGAAGTTTGCAATGCTACACGACACCCCAGACTTCAAGGCATCCGAGGGTTGGCTCTTCGCCATCAAACTACAGCATGGCCTTACTAACCATAAGGCCCATGACGAAGCTTTGGACGCTAGTGAGGATGAAGTAGAAGAGTTTCGGCAGAAGGTGAAGGGTTTGATAAACAGGGAGGGCCTCACTCTTGATCAAGTCTACAATGCTGACGAAACTGATCTGTTCTAAAGCTCACTGTCCATGAACAACCTACCAGAGGAGACGGAAAAGCGTGTACCTGGATGCAAGCTCTCCAAGCAGCGGATATCTGGTTTGTGTTGTGCCAATGCTAACGGAATGCACCGGCTCAAGCTCGTTATTGCTGGCCATGCAAAGCAGCCTCGGTGCCTTCGTGGGGTGATGGAATTCCTTCCTGTCATTCGGTACCATTCTGTAAAGCCTTGGTTCACAGCCAAGATCTTCAAAGACTGATTTCACCAGCACTTCATCAAGGAGGTCATTCATTATCAGATGAACAAACTGGGAATCCCACACAACCAAGTAAAGGCTCTCCTTCTTCTGGACAATGCACCTGCGCATTCATCCAACAAGGAGTTGGTGGCTGAGAATGGCCGCATTAGGTGCTTGTTCTTGCCACCTAATACGACTGCTCTCATCCAAGCAATGGACCGAGGAGTGATCGTGGCTACGAAGAGGCTGTACCGTCAGAAGTTCCTGGACGAGGTGATGGTTGTTCTCGAGGACAAGGATGAGCGCAGGAAGGGTGGGACAAACGAGGCCAGTGGACTTTGGAAAACCTTTGTCGCTACAACCTCAAGTCAGCCACCTATAACTGGGCCAGTGCATGAAGGGAAGTCTCCGTCAAGACTCTGGAAAGTGGTTGGTCTCGTCTGCTTCTCAGAGCCGATGTGGTGCATGACTTTCTAGGTTTTGACATGAATGACTTTCATGTATGTCTTCGTGCACCTGGCATGAGGTGGATGTGGATGAAGTGTGTGTGGCTGGATGACAATGAGAGCAATCCTGGGTATCAGTATCAGATCATGTCTGATATCAAGATCATATCTTCTGTTGCAGGTACAAGTACCCAGTTGGAAGATTCTGACGAGGACAGCAATGATGATGCAGATTCCTCTCAGCAAGCCACTATTCTAGCCATCTCAAAGCTGAGCGCACTCCGGGAGCATGTTGAGTTTGTTCTTAACAACCTGGAACACCAGGACTGCAAAAGGGAGATGAGGCCCCCCGGGCTTGTGGAGGACATGCGGAGGATCGCTGTTCCTTAAGTCAATCAACCACTGACACCTTTTTCTGGCCCGTGACCCCTGCCATGCCCAACCCTGGCTCCACACCACTGCCTCACCAAGACCTGCCTTCTACCTACGAGCCACAGCCCAGCACATCAGCCACAGTGGAGTCTCCACTGGACGTGAGTTTGTGGCTACCTTCAGGGTTGTCTGCAGTGGGTAGCCCATCACCACGTCCCAGAGAACGCACCCCTGGGCCACCTGCAACACCTACTCTCTGGCTCTGACAGTGAATAAACAGCAATAACCCACCACTAGACCACATGGGAATTTACAGTGTTGTGCAGTGTTAACAAAAGAATGTGCAGCATTAAGAAATTAGAATTCAGAGTGCAAAGGAATATGTGTAGAGTGAAACACTGGCATGGCACAAGTAAGAAAAGAATGTGCAGCATTAAGAAATTAGAATTCAGAGTGCAAAGGATTAAGTGCAGAGTGAAACACTGGCATGTTGCAACTGGCGTGGCACAAGTAAGAAAAGCATGTGCAGTGTTAAACGATTACAATTCACAGTGCAAAGGATTAAGTGCAGCACAACACTGGATTATTATACGTGCTTCAAGTGCACCTTCACCAGTGTCAGAGCCATAGAGGAGGCGGGCAAATTTTCGCAATGGCCACAGACGTGTCTTAAGTACCCTGGACACTGCTAAATATTTTCGTTACTCACTTCTAATTTCTTATTTTCTGGTTCTTTTTCATTTCTTTTAAGGTTTCTGTCCCTTATTTGTGTGAATAGGGTCTTAAATAGGTGCTGTGAATAGGTGAATATATGCCGTGGCTCAGTGGGTTAGAGCGCTCCGCTCTGGCCGTAGGGTCGGAGGATCGAATCCACCCAAGGGTCATTGGTAGACATCAGGAAGGGCATCCGGTCACATAATGCTACACGCTCCAATCCAAAAAGGCCGACACAATACCCCTGGGGATAGGGGGGTTTTCAAGAATTCTCCCCCAGTATCCCTGCTTGTCGTAAGAGGCGACTAAAAGGGTTGGTGGTGGGTTAGTGCCCCACCCCGTAAAAACAACTAACTAAAAATACAAACAGGAAGCCTCGGACCAGGACTGACCAAAAGTTGACGACAAAGGAATGGACAAAGGACGAGATTAAGATTGCGACCTGGAATGTGAGGGGTATGAATGATGAGGTGAAAGAGAGAGAGATTGTACAGGTGCTTGAGAGTGCGAAAGTGGATATATGTGGAATAACTGAAACTAAATGGCGAGGTGAGAGTGTGAGAGAATGGGAATATGGATGGGGTATATGCGCGGGAGTGGGTGAGAATGAGAGGGCGAAAGAGGGAGTGTGTATTGTTGTGAGCAACAGGTGGAAGGAGAATGTAAGAGAGTATGGATCAGTTGGGTCAAGGATTGTGTGGGTAAGAGTGAAAGTTGGACTACAAATGTGGGCAATTGTGTGCGTGTATGCGCCAACGCAAGATCGTGTAAGTAGAGTGAGAGAAGAGTTTTGGACAAATGTGGAAGCCTGCTTGGAAAAGTTTGAAAGGAATGAGAGAGTGTTTCTGATTGGAGATATGAATGGAAAAGTAGGGAATGAGAAGGTGGATGGAGTGGTTGGTGAGTGGGGTGTGCCTGCAGAGATGGATGAGAATGGCAGTGCTTTAGTGGACATTTGTGCTGGGAGGGGGTTGGTG
>JAGKTI010008899.1:0-19279 GCA_018397915.1 Birgus latro
TACCGAACGGAAGGCCGTGAGTTTGCCCCGGCATGCTGAAGTCTACCATTCAACACTGATCTGGTACCGGCAACAACGGGCTGCAGGCATGCTAGTGAGAGGCACCGAGTTGAAGGTTGCTGCCGAGAAGTTTGCCCACCTTCCCAAGGCATCTGAAGGTTGGTTGTTCAGGTTCAAGCTTCAACAATGACCTTACCAATCGTAAGAACCATGGCGAAACTTTAGACGCTAGTGAGGATGGAGTGGAGGAATTTTGTCAGAATTAGCTAGGCTTGATTGTGAAGGAGGGCCTCGCTCTCTGTCAATTCTAAAATCCTGACGAAACTGGCCACTTCTACTGCTCAGTGCCCACCAATACTCTGTTACATGAGAGGGAGAAGCGTGTGCCTGGCCACAAGTTGTCCAAGCAACATGTATCCGTTTTGTGCTGTGCCAACATTAACGGGTCACACCAGCTGAACCCGCTGTTGTTGGGCAAGCAAAACAACCCCGCTGCCTTCATGGGCTAATGTATGTCCTTCCTGCTGTGTGGTACCGTTCTGTGAAGACCTGGTTTACCTGCAAGATCTTTACAGATTGGTTCCGCAGGCATTTCGTCAAGGAAGACATCTGTTATCAAATGAAGGAACTTGGAATCCCTCATGACCGCATAAAGGCTCTTCTTCTCCTGAATTATGCCCCTGTGCATCTCTCCGAGAAAAAATTGGTTGCAGATGACGGTCGTATCAGGTGCAAGTTTTTGACATATAATACCACTGCTCTGATTCAACCAATGGACCAGGATGTTATCGTGGCCATGAAGAGACTGTACCGATGGAGGTTCCTCGACAAGGTGATGGTTGTTCTCAAGGATGAGAACGAGCAGAGTATGGGGCTGGACACACGAGGGCAGAGGACACTGGAAAACCTGCAGTGCTACAACCTCGAGTCATCTGTACACAACTGGGCAAGTGCATGGAAGTAAGCCTCCATGAAAACCCTCGAGAGTGGTTCGTCTTGTCTCCTTCAGGGACGCGAGAGCAGACACGACTTTCTGGGCTTTGATGTGGAAGACTTCCACACTTGTCTTCATACTGCATGCAAGGCAGTGAATGTTAATGACAGGCAGAAGTAGTCTGATGATGACAAAGGCGATCCCGGCTACAAGGTGTTGCTGCTGCTCGGCCTCATGAGAGCGACGAGGATGACACAGACAACCCGGAGAGGTGCAGTACTCTAGCCATCCCCCACCTGAGCACATTCAGGGCACATTTTGAGCAGGTGCTTGAGTATCCACAGCACCCGGAAAGTGACAGGGAGATGGTGCCCCTTCATCTTGTGGAAGATCTGCACTCTGTGCAGGAGTGTCATCCAACACCTGAATCATCACTCCTATCACCAGTCCAACACTGACTCCTTTTTCAGGTCTCTGACACCTGCCCAGTCCACCTCTGCTCTGCCCCCATCAGTGTCAAACCATGCCTTCAACGACAGAGCATCAACCTAGCATGTTTATGGTTATCTTCAGTCACCTGATGTAAGCAGTCCATCACCATGTCCCACAACCACTTCTCTGGGCTGACTCCCAGAGATCCTCCTTGACTCTGACTCGGACTAAGCTCTTCAGGCTACACCTCTAGACCACATGGGAATTGTTGTGCAGTACAACTGCTTCACCAGCCAGAGTACAACAGTTACAGCCAAGGAGGAAGCGGGCTATTCAGCACGACTCCCAGTGAGGAATTGTGATTTTATTCTAGTTTACTGTACACTATATGACTTTATTCTATTTTGCCATTGTGTTTTGTGTAACCATTGCATTTTTCTTGTGTAAATGTCTTATTCATGTCACTGCAGGGTATGGCCCTGCAGTGGTGATTGCTTGTCTGTGGTTGATGGGTCTGCTTGACCATGGTAATTGCTTCGCTGTGGTTTATAGGTCTGCTTGACCAGATAGTGCTAAACAACAGGAACAAGTGTTGAACGATGTAGTGACCTTTTACACTGGCTTTCAAAGTTAGGTTATGTACAAATGGGGGCCAGGGGAGAAGTCCACTATGTGGATGGAGCCATTATTAGGATATGCATTTGGCTCTATTACGTCACATAATTGAGGGATTACTGTATTCCTCATCACTCTGTCATGCCCAGTGGAAAGAAATGCAGAAACCAAGACCTGTAAAGAAGCTGCAAAGCATAATACAAACCGGTATAACTGCACAAATGTAAATTTGCTAAAAATATTAGCAAATGACTTATTGCTGGGCTTCCCCCCCCCCCAACTCTGGGCATAGGCTTCACAACCTGCTATCAAGGCCCAGCAGTCCTCCTACATACGATACACCTCTACATGTCACCAATTTGGCGCTAACACCCACTGTCAATATTGAATACATACTAGAGCTGTCTCACAGGACTAGCGTATTGGGATTAGCGGGGGTATTTTTACGACATGTCGGCGAGTCTTTTGGTAGATCAGTAAAGCCTGATTTAATGAAATTCAAATCCTTAAACTGTTCCCTGCCCCAGCAGGGATTTGAACCAGGGTCCATTAGGACTGCAGGCCACCTCTCTACCTATTGAGCCACCCCTCCCGCTTACCATGTTTCGCAAATCACACAGCAAGATCCACTCAGGTGATCCTGGGTATATCTGGTAAAGCATTCTACTGGGTATTTGTTTGCTGAACCTACAAACCTGGTCAAAGAAGTAAAATGGCT
The DNA here is from genome assembly GCA_018397915.1 of Birgus latro. NCBI lineage: Eukaryota > Metazoa > Arthropoda > Malacostraca > Decapoda > Coenobitidae > Birgus > Birgus latro. Next base: position 2,700 of record JAGKTI010008899.1, read on the forward strand.
TATGTAATGATCTCCTAGACAGAGCATGCAAAACTGTGTACAACGAACCCAAGTTAAGGCTAAACCAGAGTATGCCTGATTTCTCATGAAAATTACATATATAAAATTAACAGTACTTACTGCATAAATACACCCAATATTGTTGGTATAAAAGATGTATCACAACATACCTTATCTGTACTCCTGAGTAAAGATGATTGAAAATATCATTATCTTCTAGAAGGCCATGACCATTATCATAGAAGTACACCCCAACCTGCTTCCCAGAATGGATACGGTTTCTTCTTAGAGTTGGAGAACTCCCTATGGGAATTAGAGCTCAATTAATTCAAAATAAATTTTATCATCACTTACTTGTACTTCTCTAAAATAAGATAAATGACTACTTATGTACTAGGTAAATACAATGATGCACAACAGTACCAGCACAAAAGTTGGGCGCTGAGATTATATTCTGGCAAACAAACTGTTTTTGTTTAACCAATGTGCTGTAGCAATTAACATTTGTCCACCATTTCTCCCTTCCCTCTGAAATGAATTAGTGGAAAAAGGATGGGGGAGGCCTTTGTTCAGCAGTGGACTTGCAATGGCTGATAATGATGATGATGATGATGATGATACAGGTATGTATGTATGCGAGTATATATAAATATATAAACATATATATATATTGTACAGGCATACCCCAGTTTCACGATCCAACAGGTTAAGTAAAAACCCATCACTAGGCGGGGTACAGTAACTTGGGGTAGATTTAACAAGTAAAGTATTGGGATGTATTTTTGAGCCAGGTCCTAAACCTACCCAAATCAGTCCAAAAAAAAGTTTAAAGCCAATCTAAATGGCCTAACAGTTGTAAAAGAAGCTAACCTAAGCCTAAAACCAGTGCCCGTCTTGCTTGCTCCCAGTCGAGGTCACTGGATAATGCGATCTCCGACTCATATTCAAACTCGGCAGAGAAACAGCAGCAGTGTGATAAAAAAAACAAGCGTCCTAGATACTCCTCACTGAAGAAAATTATCTAAATTGAACAGAGGTAAATTTGCATAAGTCTCGTGAGTAAATCAGGCAATTAAATCCCCTAACTCACCTACAATCACCTCTCATATACTAGCTAGTTCCCTAAGATTTGGCCAAATCAATAAGGTCACTTAGCTATATATTGAGTCGAACAACAAGATGACGACGGGCGTGCTGTTTCGGTCTTTCCTGGGCAATCAGGCGTCCTTTGAGGTGTATGTACAAGAAGCGTAGCTACTGACGGAGTGAAATCTGCTCAAGGAGTGAGCAACATGGTGAACTTCTTTGTCCCTCATTGGATAGAAGAGTTGCCAACTATTGCTTAATTACAAGTCAAATACAGCTAACTTACTCCGTAAAATATACAAGGTGATCTAACTTAATCTAATCTTAGTTTTAATTAAACTAAACAAGATATTCCCCCTTTTCTACAGATATATATACTGTATATATATTAAAACTGGCCTCCCGTTTGATCGTGGGCTTTATCATCTTTACCACGTCATTCACGCAGGCGCAGTTTAGGTCAATGGAAAATTCCCTAGTTTTACATGTACGTACATAGTTGTCTACCAATGTTAAACGCAGTAGCATTTAATTTATTAATAATAAGAATTAATAGAACGTAATCTCTGGGTTTTTAAACCTCTCAAGTACGTTTTCCTCTGCCCTTTAACGATCGACAACTAAAAGTAAATAGCACACCAGCTCGGGGGGGAAATATTTCCCACAGTTTTGGGGCCGGGCGAAAAATGATACACTGTATCATGTAATATGTCCCTTTGCCCAAAGCTCTCTCCACAGATCTCTAGAGCCCTGTGCCGCGACCCTTCTAGGTCGCACATCTTGACCCAATTGTTTTCCACCATCCTCTGTTTCCAGGGGAGCCGTTAACTCTAGGGGCACCAGTTTATCTATCGTTTTCATAGTGAGATGTCCCCTACATTTAATTTTTACAAGTCTTAGCACCCCCTCTGAGTCTGGATGTGTGGAAATCACCTTAGCTAATGGCCACTGGGATCTTGGTTGTTCGGTTTTTACTAAGACCACATCTCCTATATTTATAACTGATTTGTTGCTGGCAGCCTGAGCCCCATAATATCTTTCTCTTAGGCTCAAGAGATATTCTTCACTCCAATGTCTATTCCAGATGTCCAATACCCTTTTAAGACGTTGGTATCCCTCGCGCAGATGTTGTCCTAGTTCATTAGTTCCAATTGTAGGATCATTTATTTCCTCCTGGATATCCACACAAGGTATTGGATGAAGTTTCCTGCCATGCAACATATGAGCAGGTGTCAATGCTTCAATTCCAAGGCTAGTATCATCTAAATAGGTTAACGGTCTATTATTAATCCTAGCTTCAATTTCAGTTATCACCGTTCTCAGTTCCTCTCTGGTGATCTTAGTTCTGTGTAGAGTTTTCCTTAGGCAGTTCTTTACTACTCCAATCATTCTTTCTGTAAATCCATTTTGCCATGGTGCTCTTGAAGCAATGAACTGCCAGATACAATTTCGGATTCCCAGTGCTGTCTTACCCTTTGGGTCATTCATTATGTTCAAAAGTAAAGGTGCTGTTCCAACGAAATTAGTTCCGTTGTCGCTTATTAATCTGGTAGGACAAGACCTTCTAGCAGCAAATCTTCTAAATACATTCAGGAATGTCTCTGAACTGAGATCTGCCATTTCTAGATGGACTGCCCTCGTGTAGGTGCAAGTAAACAAACATATGTACACCTTATGGGGAGTTCCCTCACCCGTAACAGTTATAGCCCCTGTGTAATCAACTCCAGTTACCTTGAAGGGCCTACTAACCTTTACCCTATCCTCTGGTAAAGCAGGTGGTCCTGGGTAGTCATATGGCCTTTGCTCATACCTCCTGCATATTATACAGCCTTGGAGATATTTCTTAACAACCGATCTACCCTTAGGGATCCAATACCTTTCGCGGACTCGGGCCAAGGTCTGAGGCACACCTCCATGAAGAGTCAAGTCATGGGCTTCCTTTACAATTAACTCTACAACATAATCTTTCTTGGGTAGCAGTATAGGATGTCTAGTTTGGAGAGGTAAATCAGCCTTTATTATTCGGCCACGGCATCTAATCAGACCCTTTCTGTCTAAGAACAATCCTAAATCTCGGATCAATTTGTTCTTATCAGTGCCTTGACATAAAAGGTTAAAAATCTCTCCATAATACTTCCTTTGTATCATTCTCAACCAATATCCCATGGGATCAAACTTCTTAAACCCCACTTTCTTATTCAAAAATTTAACAACTAACCTAGTGGTGTTAATGGGTTGTTTTATAGATGAGAATCTGCTAATGTCAATTATTTCTGGCTCGGGTACTACTGGATCCAAGTTTACAACACTAACCTCAGCAATACTATACAGTCTTTGCTCAGGCCAATCCTTAGTGAGTAACCATTTAGGACCTTTAAACCACAAGTCATCCTTGATCAGTTTCTTTACTGTGGAACCTCTTGAAAGTAAATCAGCTGCATTTTGTTTAGAGGATACATGCATAAACTTAAATTTAGAAGACATTTCTTTTATAGTCTTCACTCTATTACGGACGAAAGGAATTTTACTGTCATCCTTTCCTATCCAGTAAAGACAAATTTCACTGTCAGTCCATATATAAATATCCTCAAACTGAGTATCCAGAGTAGTGGTTAGATACCTGGCCAATTTAGTTCCTATCTCTATGGAAACCAATTCCATTTGAGGTAAGGTTCTTCCCTTAATTGGTGCAACTCTGGCTTTGGACATAATAATTTTACTGTCATGTCCTGTTGCACAATAAGCTACTGCTCCATATGCCTTCAGAGAAGCATCACAAAAAATGTGTAAATGTGACTTCTCGTTACTGTTTATCATCCTGGGAATACATATGCTTGATGATTTTTCAAATTCCTTTTGAATCTGTTCCCACTGTTCAGCATACGTTTCACCTAATTCTGTGTCCCAGTCTAACTTTTCTCGCCAAGCCTCTTGCACTAAACATTTTCCCCTAATAACTATAGGACTGACTAATCCTAATGGGTCAAATAACATGGAAACCTGACTTAACAGGGACCTCTTGGTGAGAGTGGCATCAGAGAACTTAATCGGCCTTAAACTTATTTCATCAGTCTTTGTATCCCAGTTAAGACCCAACACATTTTGAGTTTCGGGAATGTAATAACATGGAAACCTGACTTAACAGGGACCTCTTGGTGAGAGTGGCATCAGAGAACTTAATCGGCTTTAAACTTATTTCATCAGTCTTTGTATCCCAGTTAAGACCCAACACATTTTGAGTTTCGGGAATGTCAGTATTTGGATAGTCCTTTTGTATTTTATTCCTCAAAAGCGGTGAATTTGTATTCCAGCTTTGTAGCGGCAAATTTGCCTTCCCACATTCGGAATTGGCTACTTCATAAGCCTTCAATACTTCCGTCTCTGTATCAGCAACACCTTGCAAATTATCCATGTAAAAAGCCTGCCCTATTTCTGGCCATTTGGCCCTTTCAAAATGATGCTTCAATGTGTTGCAAAGTAGGAAAGGACTAGCACAAGAGCCAAAGAGCACCGACCGGAAACAGTAGGTTTTCAATGGACTATCCTCATTTTGAGGGTCTTGAGGCCAGAGGAATTTTGTAAATTTCCTATCCTCCTCCCTCAATCCTATTCTGAGAAAAGCCTTACTAATGTCCGCTGTAAAAGCATAAGGTTTCTCTCTAAATCTTAGTAATACATTCCCTAACTTCTCTGTTAGTGTAGGTCCACAGTATAGGCAATCATTTAAGCTGACTGACCCCTTGGACGCTTTACTACTACAACTGAAAACTATCCTTATGGGAGTTGTTACTGAATCTTTGCTTACAGCATGATGTGGTAGATAATGTCCCTCTTTATGGTTAACAGGGACTTCAATTTCTTCAATAAATTTATTCTTCATTTGATCCTCTATAATATTATCATATATGGTTAAATGTTCTGGGTAGTTTCTCAACTTTCTTAGAAGAGAATTTAACTGAGCTTTAGCTGCTTGGAAATTTGTAGGTAATTCCAAATGGTTTAGTTTCCATGGTAATCCTACCCAATACTGTCCATCCTTAAATTCCATAGACTGATTATACAAATCCAAAGTTATTTTATCTTCAGGGGTTGGATCTTCAGTGTGTATTCCCACACTGTCTAGGTCCCAAAGTTTGTGTACAGGTTCAATTTTTTCATCTAACAAGTCATTTATCTGAGTAGGTTCTAATTCTGCACCTATTCTAGCTACCATCAGTGACTGTGTGGGGGTAACAAAGACTGAATCTACTAATTTGGTATCTCCTTTGTCTTTCTTAGGAAAAGGCAACTGACCCATAATAAGGTTACCTCCTGGACTCTTGAACAACTGTACTTTATTCTTCTTAAAGGTCCTGTGTAAGAATCTTCCACAGTAATCTGATCCAATTATCAATTTCATGGGACCCACAGTATCTGATTTTATATTATGTTTTGCCAATCTTATCCCTGAGCTTTGCAAATTATCAGAGGTTTCCCTTAGTCCCTTTATATAAATACTGGTTTCCATCTTATCCAGTACAACTGCTGTTATATGACATTTATATCTGCCAAGTTGTATTAAGGGTCTAACTAAATCAAAGGACTGTGCTTCTTTAGTAGTTAAGAACCCTGTAATGGCTAGATTTACCTTGCCGACAACAGGTAACTTTAATTTATCTACAATCTCTGCAGAAATGAAAGTTTTCTGTGCACCTGTATCAAAAAGAGTACATACTAATATGTTCCTATTTTCACCCATTACCTTTACATCAGCAATTGGAACTGCAGCTGGCATCGTTACTGGAGTATTTGCTTCCGCAACTGTCATATTGACACTTGCAGTTTTAGGAACCTCATGTTTCATCATCCTTGGACACAAAGCACTATGATGATTGTCTTTATTACATTTGAAACAAAGATTTAGTTTAATTTTACAGTCAGCGGAACCATGTTCGGTATTCATACAAATCATACAACATCCCAATTCCTGAAGTCTCCCTATTCTAGAAGCATAAACAGGATACTGTTGGCAAGATGCACTGGAATGTTGTTCACCACAAAACACACAAACCTTGTCCTTTACCATGAAAATTTTTACCTTCTTACTTTCATCAGCTTGTCTATCCCCTGTCTTTATTAATTTATCCTCAGACTTTAAAGAGCTAAGAAAAGTACCTATCTCTTCCTTAGGTACAGCCTTACCTATTCTTGGCTTGGCTTTCCCAGCCAGTTGGTTAGTGGTTCTTTTCCTTATTTCAGCCTTTGATTTATTTTCAACAGGCTTTACTGTTCCTTGCAAGTGTTTACAGAGTTGCATCAAGCCTTTCCCAATCTCCTCACAGGAGAAATTATCCTTTTGGTACCTGCCATACAGAGCGTCCTTAGTTCTTGGTAGAAGTTTTAAGGACACAATTCTAGAAAGCACCCAGTCTGCTGCCTTAACATCTTCGTAAGTACCTAAGGCCTTTAAATTACAACCTATCGCAATCCGAAAACTTTGCAAGGACTCAAAATCATGTCTAGGAATGGGTAATTCAATCAGAGCCTTTAATAATTGGGTAATGGCTTGCTCCTTATCTTCATAATTCTGCTTAAGGATAGCCAAAGCTGCCTCTTAATTGCTTTCCTCCACAGGTAATTCCTTTATCAGTTTGTAAGGCGTCCCTTTGATCTGTCCTAACAGATATGCGAGCTTGCACACATTAGGGAGACCTGTTCTGTCATGGACTAAGTATTTACACTGATCCCAAAAGGATTTCCAATTCTGCTCCCCATCAAACTCTGGAAGCGAAATTTGTGGTAATAAAGCCTTACTTGCTTGTTCCACAGCTTTTGTTCCGTTGATAATACTGGCTAATTTAAATTCAACCAGATTCACTAATCATAGATATTCCTCCAATTTACCTTCAAATTTGGAGGTTTCTGCTTCCAAAAGATCTTTATCATCAGCTTGTACGATGGCTGCTTCCAAGTTAGTATAACTTTCCTCGTACTTGGCCCATCTTTCTTTTAATTGGTTCAACGGACTACTTAATTTCTCCTTAATTGGAGGTGTTTCCTCTAATGACTGTCTACAGTCCAGTATAGCTCTCGTTACCCATCCTGCCTTACCACTAACTAATTTTTGCAACAAGGAAATAGACATTGTCACTGATTTCTAAGTTACGGGAGTACAACCCTTTTTTTATTTTAAATTTTACTACCCAGATTTACTGAACTCCATCGTTATTTATCATTTTAAATTTTGAGGGGTGTGGGAATAGGGTTTATGGCCTTAAACCTCTCTCCCTGGGTTATTAAACCTCTGGGGTGATTTTGTCCTTCCCACACTCAGGTTCCAAAATAATCACAATTCTCCGGAGCTCAGTAATAATTAACATTTTAAATTTTAAGGAGTGTAGGGATTTGCCTTATGGCTTTATACCTATCTCCCTGGGCTATTAAACCTCTGGGGCAGTCATTATCTCCACACTCATTACAGCATAGGACCACCCAAGGCCTGCACAGCATAGAACCTTTCCTTCTTATGCTCTATGTAATTTATGAATTTTTGCAGAACCGCTTCTCTGCCTTTATGATTCCAATGGATGCCATCTGTTTTTTGGTAGGCTTGGAAAGGCTTTGCATTGAAATGAATGAAATCCTGCCCTTTCCTAATCCTCTGCAACTTCCGGTTTATGGCCCTACTCATGAATTTGTAGGTACCATAGCAAACAGATGCGCCATATGGTAGGTTCCTAGGCTCAAGAAGGGTTATTGCTACTGCAGATTTACACGAGTCTTCAATGGCTCCTACCACTGCTAGTATATTTTCCACAATTTCATTAACATCTGAATCTTCACTGATGTCATTTCCTCCCAAAAAAAGAATAGTGCGATCATGCTCCCATTCTAATAACGGCGTTTAGCCGCTCATCCTCGGAAAAGGAACTTGCCTTTCCTCCAGGAGCTCTGTATATACGTATTTCCACGTATTCTACTTCCACGTGACGTGGTAATAAGCTGTGCCCTACGAAAGCTACCTTAAAGTCACTCAACGCCTCTGCACACATCTGTTATCCTTACTCGGGGCACCAAAACGTGAGAAAAAAACAAGTGTCCTAGACACTCCTCACTGAAGAAAATTATCTAAATTGAACAGAGGTAAATTTTGCATAAGTCTCGTGAATAAATCAGGCAATTAAATCCCCTAACTCACCTACAATCACCTCTCATATACTAGCTAGTTCCCTAAGATTTGGCCAAATCAATAAGGTCACTTAGCTAATATATTGAGTCGAACAACAAGATGATGACGGGCGTGCTGTTTCGGTCTTTCCTGGGCAATCAGGCGTCCTTTGAGGTGTATGTACAAGGAGTGTAGCTACTGACGGAGTGAAATCTGCTCAAGGAGTGAGCAACATGGCGAACTTCTTTGTCCCTCATAGGACAGAAAAGTTGCCAACTATTGCTTAATTACAAGTCAAATACAGCTAACTTACTCCGTAAAATATACAAGGTGAATCTAACTTAATCTAATCTTAGTTTTAATTAAACTAAACAAGATATTCCCCCTTTTCTACAGACAGATATACTGTATATATACAGAGATACCCCGATTATCTGGGCTATATGGTGTGAAGGGGTGACTGGTTAATCCGAAATCACGATTAATCCGATCAAAACAAAACACAAGTACAGTACTCTACTGTTAAATTGATTTATTAATGGATTACCTTACTATTTGTATCAGTACTCTGCTTTTCACACATACACACAAGAACTAACAAAAGAATAAGCAATAAAAAAAAACTATTTCTTCACTCCGAATCTGGGTCGTCCACCTCGGGTGAACGTGAACGGAGCAATGCCTCATCAACAGGGCAACAAGTGGATGGTGCATCGGCAGCAGTGGACCCATGTGTATTTGAGACACCTGAAGGTCCAGATTCAGGAGAAGAATCTGCTACAGTACCGGGAGGAGAACCAGGGGGAGTAGCAGTACGTGGACGGAAGAACTGCGAAATCCTATAAAAAAATATATAAAAAAATAAAAAACTCACTATAGTAGCTGCCTTTGGAGTGTCCATTCTTGTAATTAATGAATGATGAAACGATAAAGAAAATGATGGAACTTCGTGATGTAATAAAAAAATAAAAGAACGCATCATTGTTACCTAACTTACCGAGTCTGACGAAATCCTGTGCCTCTGTGCTGCCGTTGTATAATGCCGTCTCTCAGCTCCCAAATGGTGTTGTAGCACCGAGAAAACTCGGCGTCGTCTTCCATCCCATCCAGGAAACTGAGAAGGACATCAGCAGCTTCACGTGCCTGTGAGAGATGAGGCCTAGGGACGCTGGCTGCATCGTCAACATCGCCATCGTCACTGTCATCATCCTCTCTCCGCTGCACAGACTCAGCAATCTCTTCGTCTGTCATAATTTCGAACCCAGGATCTCCTTCGTCAGCTTCCAGCCATTCCATAATGTCATCAGCTGCTACCTCTTCTCCCCCACGTCTTAAAGTTGCCTGGTATGGCTCAAACCCGTCAAAATCTTGGACGGCTTCCTTGTTTTGAAACAACTTGGACCAGGCATTCGCAAGCGTTGTCTGTTTAACATCATCTCAAGCCTTGGCCCAGTTAAATATGGCAGACTTCAATGAATAATTTTTACACTTTGCCAATGTCCGTTGCCATCTGGTATCCTCATCCTCGTCATCAACCACAACCATGACCTAGGAATATACATGCAGACGAAAAAGAAAGAAAAATAAAGACGTAGCCAGACCTCCGCAAGAAAGTGTCGTATCGATAGGTTAGGTTGCGAATTTTACTTTTTTTCACAATTAAATTTTACTTCGTAAACCTCTTTGTATAGATTTTATTTCATTAACCTCTTCAATATATTTTACTTCTCACAGGACACAAAACAATCCTACCTGATTGTAACAATCTCGGCACACGTTAGCCAGCATAAAAAAAAGAGGTAAATGTACGCTTTATTTGAAGCAGTAGAAAGACCCTGCCAGTTTAATTCATATTCCTTCAGATTATTTTCTGTATTTTTCTGACGTTTCAGGGGTGTAAGTTACTTTCCTGCAGAAAAAAAAAAATCCTGTTTTTGGAATTTATTTTCTTAATTGCTGTTTCTTTAGCAGGCAATTTTACCATACTCAGTGGATTATGCCTGTATGTGTTTTTTGTGTGCAAATTAATATTACCGAATCTTGCCCAACATACTGAAAGGTGGATTTCGTTTTCCAACTGGATGCTGGGTTATGTTAGTAAGTTAGGGTAGATTAAATTATTAGGTATAGTCAAGCTAGGTTAGGTTAGGTTTAGTTAAACTTAGATTTGGCCAGTACCTTCCACCATTACTAATATTTCCGATCAGATTATTGTCAGTCATATTATGGTTTTTCATTTGCACAACAAATGAGACCTCAAAACACTCAAATAAACTAAAAAACTATCAAATATTAGAAAAGAAAAAAATACACCCAAAATAGGAAACTGCAATAAGGAACACATTTACCGTTTTTATCATCACGTGCACATACCAACAATTGTCTGTCTTACTAAACGTACTCAAAGGTGATTTTCGTTTCTCAACTGGATGCTAGGTTAGGTTTGGGTAAATTATTAGGTACAGTTAAGCTAGGTTTGGTTAGCTGTAGTAAAACACTAGGTGGCAGTCACTTCCACCGTTAGGCTGAGTCAAACGAGTTGATGGGGAAACATATTTAGCATGAAACATTTTACCGCCTCAGAAGAAAATCACAAAGTACAGACTGGAAAAATTGATTTGGTAAGGTGATTTTACTGCCTCTGATAAAAAGTATGTTTACCAAAAGAAAAGCTTTTCTTGTACTGAAGGCGTTAATGACACATACAATGAATTAAAACTTACCTCTTCAAGGAATCGTCGTCGGTAGAGTCACTTGGCTGCGCATATGATGCCTTGAACCATAGGCTGGATAGCCGATGTTGTGTTAGGAGGCAGCATGATGCACCTGATTTGTCCATCATCGCTCACGAGTTCAGAAATGCCAGGATGAGCAGGGGCGTTATCAAGCAGGAGAATTGCTCGTACACAAGCTGGTGCAATATTCAGCACTTCCTGTTGAAATCTTCGCACCTCAGGGATGAAATGATCAAAGAACCACTTCTTAAATATCGCCATGTTGAACCAGCCTTTCTTGGAGAAGTCGTACAAAACAGGTAATTTATCCATACAGGTGCGGAGACAGCATGGGCGACGAGCCTTGCCAACCACGAGCGGCTTCAACCGGTGCAGACCATCGGCACTTGCAGAGCACAACACAGACACACGATCTTTGGAAATTTTGCGTCCAGAAACAGACTCTTCATGGCGCTGTGCAAGTGTGTTCAAGGGCAATGACCGGTAGAATAAACCAGTCTCGTCAGCGTTATATACCTGGGAGAGAAGAAGACCTTCGTCTTGTATAAGCTTCAGCAATTTCTCCCAAAACGGCTGAATTTGTGATGTATCTGCATCCAGAGACTCGCCAAACACACGTCGGTTTACCATAGCATGCCTTGCTTTGAAACGAGAAAGCCAACCATCAGATGCCTTGAAATCCTGAATGCCAATATGGTTAGCTAGCTTCTCTGCAGCACACTTAATCTCCGCACCCCGTACCATAACGCCGACACTTCGTTGCTGAACAAACCACTTATACACTGCGTCTTCTAGACGATCATCCACTGCAATTTTCATGGTTTTTCTGGCAGCCGACGACCCACTAACTTTACAGTCAATGGCTATCTTACCAGAGAATTCCATTAGTTTTGCCTTGGATTTTCGAATGTCAGACACAGTTTGTTTGCCTATTCTGTAGAACTCTGAGCAGTGCTTAATACTCCAACCAGATTCAAGTTTTTTAATAATTTCCAGCTTCTGTTGCAGCGTCAGGACAGTTCTTTTCCTCTTTGTTGGTGGTGGAGCCATGGATATAATGATGAAGGGCATCGCCAACATCACAAATATAAAAATAAACCACGGCCATACTGGTAAATCAGCAGAGGTAACAGGTGAACTAGCCATGGTGAATGTCGCACACGTGAGTGACCGAGTCAAACAAGGCAGTCGTGAGCGAGAGGTGTGGGTGGGGAGTAGACTCACGCTCGTTTACTCGTAGCTCGCTTGCTAGCAACCGTGGTGCTTTCTGTTTAAACTGGAGCTATCATAGGGTTAATTTTATGAATTATCGTACCAATTAATCATTCAGTCACGGCCCGATTAATCCGAAGGCTGGATAATCCGAGCCTGGATAATCGAGCTTTCACTGTATATTAAAACTGGCCTCCCGTTTGATCGTGGGCTTTTTCATCTTTACCACGTCATTCACGCAGGCACAGTTTAGGTCAATGGAAAATTCCCTAGTTTTACATGTATGTACATAGTTGTCTACCAATGTTAAACGCAGTAGCATTTAATTTATTAATAATAAGAATTAACAGAACGTAATCTCTGGGTTTTAAACCTCTCAAGTACGTTTTCCTCTGCCCTTTAACGATTGACAACTAAAAGTAAATAGCACAACAGCTCGGGGGGAAAATATTTCCCACAAGCAGCATAATATAAAATTCCCCCATCAGACGGTCCCGGGACAATTAAATAAACATCTGCTATGCATAATAATAGCGTATGAATGACGCAGAATCGGCCAAGATGCAAACTGTTGTGACGGAGAATAGCTGATGTTTTGATGGGGAATCCCTTGACAGGGAATGCTAACAATGATGTGATCGGGATAGCCTTTTCAACAGCCCCTCTTTAAGATGTTTTTGTTACTGTTTTGGTTGCTGAGCTCCTTTATTTTCATTTCTTATTTTCAACATTTATTTAGAAATTTCTTTGTATAGTAATCTCTTTAAGACACGGATGCCCAAGTCCCAGACACCCGAAGTCCTGGACATTTTGGGCTCGGAGCCTTGGACACCAAAAATGGCCAAAAATCTCAAAATGAAAAAAAAGAAAAAGATGACAAGTGTTCATCCCTATTTTAAATTTGCCACGCGGTGACGAACAGCTGTGTTTTGGCGAGTAGTTCCTCCAACGTCTGCTAGAGTGCCCCTGCATCCTCCCCATTTCCTGCCTACCAACAGTCATGATTGCACGCTCGTTGCTATGGCTGCCAACATGCTCGCTTTTGTGGTCGTGCCCTACCTGCTGCAGGCCCTGCTGTTTCTCTGCTGCCTCTTATTCGTGCGTGCGACGATGTCCTCGCCTTCCAAGAAGAGGAAACGAGTGGTTCTTACTCTGAAGAAGAAGAAGAAGCAGATACTGGAAAAGGTGGACGCGGGGTGGTCAACCTCCAGCATCCTCCATGAATTCAACCTGGCCCACTACCTTGTTCGATATCAAGAAATCCCAGGACAAACTCACCCAGTACACAGCAGACTTCACATTAAAGACCAAATGCAACGTGCAGAGGAAGATTATGTACCCTCCCAGGTTTGCAGAAGTCAACCGCTCCATGCTGATGTTGTATCGTCAACAACATGCTGCTGGTGTGCTGGTGCGTGCCACGGAACTGAAGGCTGCCACAGAGAAGTTTGCAATGCTACACGACACCCCAGACTTCAAGGCATCCGAGGGTTGGCTCTTCGCCATCAAACTACAGCATGGCCTTACTAACCATAAGGCCCATGACGAAGCTTTGGACGCTAGTGAGGATGAAGTAGAAGAGTTTCGGCAGAAGGTGAAGGGTTTGATAAACAGGGAGGGCCTCACTCTTGATCAAGTCTACAATGCTGACGAAACTGATCTGTTCTAAAGCTCACTGTCCATGAACAACCTACCAGAGGAGACGGAAAAGCGTGTACCTGGATGCAAGCTCTCCAAGCAGCGGATATCTGGTTTGTGTTGTGCCAATGCTAACGGAATGCACCGGCTCAAGCTCGTTATTGCTGGCCATGCAAAGCAGCCTCGGTGCCTTCGTGGGGTGATGGAATTCCTTCCTGTCATTCGGTACCATTCTGTAAAGCCTTGGTTCACAGCCAAGATCTTCAAAGACTGATTTCACCAGCACTTCATCAAGGAGGTCATTCATTATCAGATGAACAAACTGGGAATCCCACACAACCAAGTAAAGGCTCTCCTTCTTCTGGACAATGCACCTGCGCATTCATCCAACAAGGAGTTGGTGGCTGAGAATGGCCGCATTAGGTGCTTGTTCTTGCCACCTAATACGACTGCTCTCATCCAAGCAATGGACCGAGGAGTGATCGTGGCTACGAAGAGGCTGTACCGTCAGAAGTTCCTGGACGAGGTGATGGTTGTTCTCGAGGACAAGGATGAGCGCAGGAAGGGTGGGACAAACGAGGCCAGTGGACTTTGGAAAACCTTTGTCGCTACAACCTCAAGTCAGCCACCTATAACTGGGCCAGTGCATGAAGGGAAGTCTCCGTCAAGACTCTGGAAAGTGGTTGGTCTCGTCTGCTTCTCAGAGCCGATGTGGTGCATGACTTTCTAGGTTTTGACATGAATGACTTTCATGTATGTCTTCGTGCACCTGGCATGAGGTGGATGTGGATGAAGTGTGTGTGGCTGGATGACAATGAGAGCAATCCTGGGTATCAGTATCAGATCATGTCTGATATCAAGATCATATCTTCTGTTGCAGGTACAAGTACCCAGTTGGAAGATTCTGACGAGGACAGCAATGATGATGCAGATTCCTCTCAGCAAGCCACTACTCTAGCCATCTCAAAGCTGAGCGCACTCCGGGAGCATGTTGAGTTTGTTCTTAACAACCTGGAACACCAGGACTGCAAAAGGGAGATGAGGCCCCCCGGGCTTGTGGAGGACATGCGGAGGATCGCTGTTCCTTAAGTCAATCAACCACTGACACCTTTTTCTGGCCCGTGACCCCTGCCATGCCCAACCCTGGCTCCACACCACTGCCTCACCAAGACCTGCCTTCTACCTACGAGCCACAGCCCAGCACATCAGCCACAGTGGAGTCTCCACTGGACGTGAGTTTGTGGCTACCTTCAGGGTTGTCTGCAGTGGGTAGCCCATCACCACGTCCCAGAGAACGCACCCCTGGGCCACCTGCAACACCTACTCTCTGGCTCTGACAGTGAATAAACAGCAATAACCCACCACTAGACCACATGGGAATTTACAGTGTTGTGCAGTGTTAACAAAAGAATGTGCAGCATTAAGAAATTAGAATTCAGAGTGCAAAGGAATATGTGTAGAGTGAAACACTGGCATGGCACAAGTAAGAAAAGAATGTGCAGCATTAAGAAATTAGAATTCAGAGTGCAAAGGATTAAGTGCAGAGTGAAACACTGGCATGTTGCAACTGGCGTGGCACAAGTAAGAAAAGCATGTGCAGTGTTAAACGATTACAATTCACAGTGCAAAGGATTAAGTGCAGCACAACACTGGATTATTATACGTGCTTCAAGTGCACCTTCACCAGTGTCAGAGCCATAGAGGAGGCGGGCAAATTTTCGCAATGGCCACAGACGTGTCTTAAGTACCCTGGACACTGCTAAATATTTTCGTTACTCACTTCTAATTTCTTATTTTCTGGTTCTTTTTCATTTCTTTTAAGGTTTCTGTCCCTTATTTGTGTGAATAGGGTCTTAAATAGGTGCTGTGAATAGGTGAATATATGCCGTGGCTCAGTGGGTTAGAGCGCTCCGCTCTGGCCGTAGGGTCGGAGGATCGAATCCACCCAAGGGTCATTGGTAGACATCAGGAAGGGCATCCGGTCACATAATGCTACACGCTCCAATCCAAAAAGGCCGACGCAATACCCCTGGGGGTAGGGGGGTTTTCAAGAATTCTCCCCCAGTATCCCTGCTTGTCGTAAGAGGCGACTAAAAGGGTTGGTGGTGGGTTAGTGCCCCACCCCGTAAAAACAACTAACTAAAAATACAAACAGGAAGCCTCGGACCAGGACTGACCAAAAGTTGACGACAAAGGAATGGACAAAGGACGAGATTAAGATTGCGACCTGGAATGTGAGGGGTATGAATGATGAGGTGAAAGAGAGAGAGATTGTACAGGTGCTTGAGAGTGCGAAAGTGGATATATGTGGAATAACTGAAACTAAATGGCGAGGTGAGAGTGTGAGAGAATGGGAATATGGATGGGGTATATGCGCGGGAGTGGGTGAGAATGAGAGGGCGAAAGAGGGAGTGTGTATTGTTGTGAGCAACAGGTGGAAGGAGAATGTAAGAGAGTATGGATCAGTTGGGTCAAGGATTGTGTGGGTAAGAGTGAAAGTTGGACTACAAATGTGGGCAATTGTGTGCGTGTATGCGCCAACGCAAGATCGTGTAAGTAGAGTGAGAGAAGAGTTTTGGACAAATGTGGAAGCCTGCTTGGAAAAGTTTGAAAGGAATGAGAGAGTGTTTCTGATTGGAGATATGAATGGAAAAGTAGGGAATGAGAAGGTGGATGGAGTGGTTGGTGAGTGGGGTGTGCCTGCAGAGATGGATGAGAATGGCAGTGCTTTAGTGGACATTTGTGCTGGGAGGGGGTTGGTG
>JAGKTI010008900.1:0-32336 GCA_018397915.1 Birgus latro
GTGTTAGGGAGCATAAACCCTTCCAATATCGCCCAGAAATAACGTGCAGAAGGATTATTAACCAACCATATCTTAAAATAAATCGCTTTGGAAGAGGTGTTAGGGAGCCTCCTTACCCTGCAAGAATATCGACTTCAAGTCTGTCCTCTGTCCGGTTAACGAAACTCCGTAACATCTCTCCCTTAGTGATTTATTTTCGGATACAGCAGGTTGATATCAGTATGCCCGGTATTTAAGTGAAGTATGGTGGTATTGGAATTATTTAAATGAGACGGAAGTGGACAGTACGGTGTGATAAGAAGAATAAATGGCTTAGTAAGAGGTGTTAGGGAGCTTCCTCAGCTGATGTTTGTTTTTCTTTATATTCCTTTGTTAAAAAAAGAAGTTGATATTAAAACGTTATAAACTACATAAGAGAAAACGCGTAATATGCAAACTAAGTCGTTGAGTGAGAGTTGCTACGAAGCCTCCTGTGGCTGAGCACGTGGTTTGTATTTTCGTTGACTAGAGATTACGTAACATCTTACCGCGGCGATTTATCATGCATCCTACACTCTGTCACAGTACGTTAGAGAGAGAGAGAGAGAGAGAGAGAGAGAGAGAGAGAGAGAGAGAGAGAGATTAATGCAACCTGTTTCAACATTTAAAATTTATTAATACCGTACAGGATTTTTTTTTTTTTTTTTTTTTTTTGAGGGGGAAACCCCGAACTATGCCTTGATATAGCCCCCGCTAGGTGACGGGAAAGCGCTACCTCTCCCAGCAGGGCAGCTACCCCGGCGGTGCGCGAACTCTCGACCCTCTGGTCTCGAGTCAGGCGCTCTACCACTGAGCCAACCTGTCCTCATACCATACAGGAGAATACTAAGGTTTAACACGCAAAGTAAATCGCCAAGAGAGGGGTGTTGCGAAATCTGTCCCAGCGAGAACAGGGGTCAATGACACGAGCGCCGTGCAGAAAGACGCAGCCACGGCAACTGACAGGAAGGGTAGGCAGGGTATGGTGGGGGTTGGCTTGGGTTGGGTTAGGTTAGGCAAGTCAAGGATAGTTAGTGTGTTCAGATAGATTTGATTAGATTGGTGTAGATTGTTAGATTAAGTTGGATTCACTAGGTTAAGTTAGGTGAGGTTAGGCGCATAAAATATTGCGTAAAGTTTGGCTGAATCGAGTCACGTTGGATCAGAGTAGACGAGGGATTCCCAGCCATTTGAATACCGCGTAGTAGTTTATATACAGCCCTGTGCCACTGTGAGTTTACGCCCATTAACTGTAGACCAATGGCAACCTGATGACGTAAGTTTTATGAACGAATATTTCAGTAGGTTGGAAAGTGACCAGGCATAAGAAACTAGTAAACCAATGCAATGAAAACCAATGTCGATATTTCTTCCCAGCGTCACTGAGAAACGGATGGGTCATTATTTTAAATCACCGTGCACAGGTATCTCTGCCAAAGTCTACGATTGGTGCATAAATCAAGTGTTGGCAGCCTTGATTTGTACCATATTCTTCGTCATTCCATTTAGTGACTCACGCAATGACGCCACGATCACACAAAGACAGCCACAATCTGACGCCACGATCACACAAAGACAGCTACGATCATTGCCTTCCATATATTAGGCTAGGTTAGGTACAGGATAGGCTAGGTTAAGCTGTGTTAGGTTAGGTCAGATTAAAATACTATAGCTAGATCATATACCTTTATCATTTCCGTTTAGTCACTGCCACACAAGGACACGACCCGCACCCACACACACCCTCACAGAGACACTATCACAGCCACTTCCTCCTCCTCTTGCCCACTCACCCAGTAGTCTGAGGCGATGGCAGGGGGGTCCTTGATGGCGCAGGGGTGGCAGGAGGGCGGCAGCGGCGGGGTTCAGCTGCTCTAGGGCGAGGCGACGGCGAACACGAGCAGCAGCGGCGTAGATCCGAATTGCAATACGCCGCGACAGTCCCATAGTCCCCCCCCCCTATCCCACCACCACCACTATCAACACCTACACACCTGTTCTGGTTACGCCGTCACTGCACACACCTGCTGGACCTCAAACCTGCCTCCCACACCTGCTTTAGCGCCGTATATACCTTTTCTGCGTTGCTGAGTAGGCTATGTCCGGTTTAACAGTGACTCCGGTAACTCAAAGCTTCATACCTGCAAACCTGTTCTGATTACACCTGCGCACACCTGGCCTCATACCTGACTTCCAAACCTGCCTGGTACTTAGAGTCCTTTCTCGCGTTACGCAATATCGCCAATTTCGACAGGGAATCACTAAAAGTATTTCCTGCCCCAATTTACACTAAGCACCTGTTCCTCACACCTGTCCTCTTCTCCACACACCTGCTAGATCTCACCCTGGTTCCTGCACCTGCCTCAGCACTCCTGTCTCGTTTCTGCGTTGCTGAGTACGGCTAGGTTTGAGTGTAAATCAGGAAACTTGGAGATCCATACATGCAAACTTGTTCTAGCTACACCTTAACTCTACACACCTACTGGGTCACAAATCTGGCTCCCACACCTGCCTCAGTACTCCTTTTCTGCGTTGCTCTGTATAGGCAGGTTCCGCAGTGAGTACCCCTTCAAGACTTCAGACCTAGCTCGTAAACCTGTATCGTTTCTTAGA
This sequence comes from Birgus latro, assembly GCA_018397915.1. NCBI lineage: Eukaryota > Metazoa > Arthropoda > Malacostraca > Decapoda > Coenobitidae > Birgus > Birgus latro. Next base: position 2,632 of record JAGKTI010008900.1, read on the forward strand.
TTGTTTAATATCGTTAAGTTCGACAGTGAATCAGTAGACGTAGTTTCTGTCCCGATTTACACTTAACACCTGCTTGTCACACCTGACCTCTTCACACACCTGCTGGACCTCAGATCTGGCCCACACACCTGCCTCAGCACTTCAGTTCCTTTTCTGCGTTGCTGAATATTCACAAGTTTAACAGTGAATCAGTTTAACGTAATCATCTGCCGGCCCCTAATTAAACACCTGCTCAAGTCACACCTGCCCTTCAGTCCATGCACCTGGCCTTCAGACCTGCCTCCCACACCTGCCTCAGCACTCCAGACCCTCTTCTACGTTTCTGATATTGGCCAGGTTCGACAGTGAATCAGCAAACTTAGTCCCTGTTGAGTTACACTTGCACACCTGTTCTAGTCACACCTGTCGACACCTTGGACCTCACACCTGGTCCACACACCTGCCTCAGCACTTCAGGCCCCTCCCTACGGTGCCGAGTATCCGTAGCTTCGACAGTGAATCAGCAAACTCAGTTCCCCTGCCGGTACACAACATCGACTAATCCAAACTCCCCAGGTGGCAGGACAAAGCAGCATGACTTCCTCTCCACTCCCTCTCACTCCACCCTTACCCCAATCCACCTAGGAGGAAGGTAAGGGATTAATGGACGTATATCAGCTAATCACCCCAATCGGAGGCACACGAACGCGGCTGTGAGGGAAGGAAACAGGAGTGAGAAGCCAAAGTTGTGAGTGCGGTGAGGGATGCGGACGTGGGTGTAGCCGTGCCAAGTATGGGTGCCAACTGCTAACGCGATGACACTTACCTGAGCGGGAGTTTCAGTGCCACAAATTCCTAACTAAATCTCGGCTAACCTCATTTACTTTAACCTTACCAACTTAACTTAGCGTAACTTACTAAGCGTGACCTAACTCGGCCTAATCCAACTTAATCTTACGTGAGTGGGAATTTCGATGTTGCAAAATCTTAGCCAATTGCAGCTTATCCAGACAATTTGATATAAGCAGTCTAACTTCTAATTAACCTAGCCAAACTTAACATTGCCTTGCTTGATGTAACACTGTCTTAAGTAAACTGACATGACCCAGCCTGACCTGAGTACAAATTTAGCTTATCCCGACGTACTCCAGTCTGACCCACGTATCTCGAATTAACCTAGCCTGACATGAGCTTTCGTAAAGTAATCTATCTTTCTCTGACCTAATATAACCTGATCTAACCCAACGTAGCCTTATACGGGAGGGGGGGGGGGCCGTTTGGTCAGTAGGGTTAAGGGTACGAGAGTTTGCATTCACTTTAAACTTAATGACACCTAACGCAGTATAACCTTATGTAACCTAAATTCCACCTTGACCTAACTAAAAATGACCCTATCAAACCTTACTTGATCTTTAACCTGATGTAGTTTAAGCTGACCTTCCCTGAAACCGAACCAGCTGATTAGGTTTAACACAAGAAGAGTAGATATTTAACATGACCTAAACTGACCCAACTTAACCTAACCTAACAGACTTCATCCCTTTACTAGTCTGAGAGTCTAACATAACATAACCTAATTTCAGACTGATGTAACCTAACGTAATCTGAGTCTACCCTAAACAAACATCTTAAAGTCAAATATAACCTAAGCTCACTGTAACCGAAACTAACGGAACCCAGTTTGAATCCTGTGTAACGTAATCTAAATTCAACTTAATTCACTCTAATCTACCCTAATATAACTTAATTTCAGCCAGACATAACTTAACAACAAACTTATTCCAACCTAATCTAACGTAACCTAATTTAAACCTAACGGAAATTCAGTTTAAAACGAAAATTCAGTTTAACCTAACCGAGTCTGTCTTTTCTCGGTGCTATCGATGTTTTTCCCCTTCTACGACGATTTATTCACTTTAGAAGAGATCTCGTAGTGAAGAGGTTACCAAAAGAAAACTCTCAGTACTATGACACGTGTAGGTTTCGTAGCACCTTTTCCTTAGCGATTTAGTTTTCTGTAATTCATGTTTTTTATCTAGGTGGGGATTTCCGCCCCTTTGCAGCTTATTTTTCGTATCTCCGTGGCGGAATAAGACTGCTGTGGATCTACATCTTTCCTATACCACATCTTCGTGACTAGCACCATATTCTAGTGTTAAGCTATTTATATTTTGATGCCGAGATAGTTTGCTTGAGTAACGTATATCTGAATGTGAACCCGGTGGACTGCATGCTGAAGAAGTTTCCCTCCTCCTGCAGTCCACCATCCTCCTTTCGGGGAGAGGGAGGGAGTTGAGGGACGTCTGTATAACCTGGTAGTGGAGCCGCCCAGCCATGTCAGTGCCACCACGTGAAGGACCTCTCTTAACACCGCATGAGGAGGATCTTATACATGATGCCTTATGTTTTCCTTATTATTATTATTATTATTATTATTATTATTATCATTATTATTATTGCATCCAGCGTGTCATCAATCATGACCTACCAAGAGCGGTATTTTATCCACGCCACTACTGCAGTGATAAAACCCCTTCACCCTAATGTCCGTATTTATCATAATATCTATAGTCTTTTCACCTTAACTTGGCCCAGATTTTCGTCCCATCGCAGCTTATTTGACGTTGCTCAGTGGCAGAAAAAGACGATACCGTGGCTCTACATCCTTTACACAGCACTTCTTCGTGACTTGCGTCCTATTCTAGCGTTAATCTCTTGCTACTCAGTATTCAAGATGGAGGGATGGGAATTTTAGGGTAAGTTAGAGTAAAACGGGTCTAGCTGCCATTGAACTTGCTCCCGGAGTGTTAAGAAGTCGCTAAACACAGAACTCCAGAATTTACGCTAAAGTTACTGTCCGCTTTGAAAGACCGCTAAATTTGTTCTCAGAAGGTATTTAAAAGTCATTGCACAGAAATAGTAGTGGCAGTAATAGTCATCGTGATAGGGGTTATGGTGATGGCACTTTGACAGAGCCACGGATTCAGTGGGGGTGCGTCGGGTGCGTTTTGGGTGGAAAAAAGGTTGTGTGTGTGTGTGTGTGAATAAATGGAAATAAAAACTTGCTTAAAACTGTTTTGTTTTGTTGCGGTAACTCTGCCTCCTGCACTCGGGAGGTTTTCTGGCTGTATAAAGGCGACGTTAATGTAGTGAGTGAGACTTGTGTTGATTATCACACTCGCTAAGCGTGGATCACGTACTGGCGACAATTTCCTTTAACAACACACGCTTGATTAACTCGTCTATAATAAACTGACCAATCCCCGTCGTTATGCTCATGAATCTATTGTCTCAAGTCCCTGGGGTCGATGTTTTGCCAGAAAAACGTGATATTACACCAGGGATTTCGTTCAAGCATGATCTCTTGTTTGGAGGAGAGAAACTCTAACGTCAGAAAAAATAGGAAGATCACAGATTTTATAACGAGAAAAAGGTAAGTTGAAGTACACACCTTGTGTAGTTAGTTCGGAACCATCTCACCGGGGTGTAAAATAAATATGTCCTAGGGAATTTGTCTTTCATGATTTTAATCCGAGATTAAAATGCGTTGAATCAGATTTGATGGCGATTTTCTTTGGGGGCTAATCAGCATTCGCTAGTCGTTCAGGCGACTATTCTTCACAAACTACTGTTGGTGGATAAAACAATTTGTACTCCGGTCCTGTCCAGACCATCGATTTTATTTTATCAGTCTTATCAGCATCATTTTCTCCCATTCATTTATTCCTTCCTCTCCTCGCCCCCGTCTCAGTTGCAATTTTGGATTCCCGTTTCAGCATCGGGTACTCAGTATCAGATCAGTAAACGCAGTAGTACAGATGTCCTCTGTCGCCATGCAGAGGACGCCCCCATGTTATTATGTGGGGATGGGCTCTGTCGCCATGCAGAGGACGCCCCCATGTTATTATGGGGGGATGGGCTCTGTCGCCATGCAGAGGACGCCCCCTTGTTTACTTACTGCCACCCTCTGACGGGCTCTCGACCCCGAGCCCGTGCCACACCAGTGTGGCGAATCTTTAAAAAAAAAAAAAATGCAAATTTGTGTGAATAAACAAACAGAACCCATTTTACTTTTGTTGGGTTTCAGTACATTGTTAATTTCAGACGGCATTCACTTTTAGGTAATTATACTTAGTCAAATAGTTATGTGTGTGAAGTCGTCAAGAACATTTCATTTGGGGGGGGAAAAAAATGAAAGGAAAATTTCTTGTGGATTTGGTAATACTTTTGGTCGCCCAGATTTCACCAACTGCCACCAAATAAAAAAGCACCCCCTCTTCAAAATCCTGGATCCGCCACTGCCAGTAATACATCATAACATACCGTTGTCATTATTGTATTACTAGGTACTTATGACTATCTAGACCAACCTTAATTCAGAAATTACTCATATCCATATGAAGAGATGTTTTTCTTAATAGCAGGTTGAAATCAAAACCACACACACACACACTATACACTGCTGTGGTGCATCGAGTGGTGTTTTCGATGACCAAGGCCCCGTTTGTATTAGACTTACATATTTGATAGTGAAACATGCAGTGGGATTCCGTGGACTTCTAGACCAAAATGTCGCCTCTAGTTACAGTGTACACCAATAATTTGTATTACTGTAATTATACCGTTGCTATAAATGTACGAACCACAAACCTAGTACTTTTTTTTTATTAGTAAATCCAGAATGTATTTATAAGCAGCGGGTGTGGCACATCACGTTGAGGTACTTTTGAAGGCCATGTTCCTCTCCAGTACCTTATCCCCTTTGTGCATGAATCGTTTTTTGTCATATTACGAGGCCAGTTAAATTGGTACATTCGTATGGTGCATGTGTATAGTTGACGGTGCAGTGAAAGTAGTCGTTTCCATTGATGTATGAGGGTGAAGGTGCATTGGGGCTCTCATTGCATCGCTAGATCGTTGTACATGCCACTTGATTGAGCGTAGTAGTAGTAATGGTGGTGATGGTAGCAGTAGTAGTAGTAGTGCTATGGTTGCATTGGTAATAGTAGTATAGTAGTAGTGGCCAGTAGTAGTATGGTAGCAACTAGCAATAGCAGCAGCAGTCGTAGTAGCTTAATTAACATTGTCGCAAGTTTTGTTACTATCATTTTTTTTAATAAACCTGAGACGTGAAGCCAAGATACCCCAAGCCTGAGTAATGTGTTCAGACTGTGTGGCCGATTGGGTGTGGTGTTGATGGTTAGGCCGTTTTTGCACACACGTAGTTTCAGATCCTACCCCACCACATCTTCAAGTAAGAGGAAAGGTTAAGGCTACTGTTAGTATTAGCTGTTATTGTTATTATTATTATTATTATTATTAGGAAATATATGGGCTACTTTTTTACACCCCATGCTGCACTATACTAGCCCACAGAGATCTCCCCAAATGATGAGGGATACCTTTTTATAGCCCAACCTAGACATTTCTTAACACTCAAGTGAATTTTGGCCGAAGTAAGTTGTTAAAGAATAATATATTAATAGCAGAATTGTTTTTTTTTTTTGGTGGAGTGTGAGTGAATAGAGAAACACTCACCCATATAATCGTTTAATAATAATTAGACTAGTGGAAAATGGAGAGGGAGAGCTGGTGTGACTGCCCTCGTCTGCTGTCTGACCTTTCTGGAAATGGGAGGTCAATCTAGGTCACGGGACTCCAGTTATGGGTGGGATTTTCAAGAATATTTGTGACCTATACCATGTCCTAATTTAAGTTTATTCTTGCAGTAAGGACATGAGACTTGGAAAATCCTATATTCTCCTTTCCCAGTCCTTCCTAAGCAGATTTTATTTTTGGTACCTTGTCCTAATGTAGATTTGTTTTTGTAGTAAGGACATGAGACGTGGAAAATTCTGCATTTCTTTACCTATCCTATTTTAGATTTGTGTTTGTAATAAGGGTACGAGACTTGGAAAATTCTATATTCTCCTTTCCCAATCCTTCCTAAACAGATTTTATTTTTGGTACCTTGTCCTGATGTAGAGTTGTTTCTGTAGTAAGGATACGAGACTGAAAAACTACACTGTCCTTTCCTTGCCCTTCTTCCTTAACGAATATACAGTAAAAGGCGACGATCCTTTCCTGTCGTGTCTGGATTATTTTCGTTTTGTAGGAAGAACAGAGACACGGGATTACTCTGCTCTCTCAGTTCCATGTCCTTCCTGGGAATATGAGTCACAGTTTAGGAAGCTGACCATAAGTGTGTTTGTAAATCCATTCCTAGGGTTTATATCTTGTGGTCCCGGCACGGATGAAGGCTGGGTGTTTACATGTTTTAATATGATCACTGTTGTTGGTTTTTTGTGAGGTGGTTTGGTCATGTAGAGCGGATGGAAAGTGAGAGACTAACGAGGAGAGTGTATATGGGTGAGGTGGAGGGGGGGAAGAGGGAGGGGGAGACCGAGTATGAGATGGAGGGATGACGTAGAGGTGTGTGAGAGAGGGGAGTGTAAGTTTGGGAAGGAGAGGGAGGGGGAGACCGAAGATGAGATGGAGGGATGGAATAGAGAGGTATGTGAGAGAGGGGAGTGTAAGTTGGGGAAGGAGAGGGAGGGGGAGACCGAGGATGAGATGGATGAAGTAAAGCGATATATGAGAGAGGGGAATGTAAGCTGGGGGGAGGGCAGCAAAATGGCAGGGGACAGGGTGATATGGAGGCAGTTTGTTTGTGGCTACCCCTTACAGGATTAAAACATCTGGCTGATGATAGATAGATAGATAGATGTGCCAGGAATACGAGGGGAGTGTGGCTAGAATGACAGATAGATAGGTAGATTTTTGTGCCAGGAATATGCTGTCTCTCCATCTAAAATTCTGAGCGATAGCAAGAGAATAATACTAGAAGATGGTGGTAATCAGGAAGAAGTGCTGTGGGAAGGACGTACAGCTGTAGTATTGTAGTACAGTACTCTGGAAAAAGTACAAAAATCTGTGTCAAGGTGAACAAACTATAAGCACTTGGGTAATGTGACGAGTAAGGATGGGAGTCTGGAGGGTGAAGTGCTTGAAAGAGTGCAACAGGGAAGAAAGCTTGTTGGTACCTTGAAAACAGTGATAAGAAATAGGGAAGTGAGCATGGAAATTAAAAAGTTGCAGCATGATAGTATTGTGATACCAACTCTAACGTATGGAAGTGAAACTTGGACCTTGTTGTAGGGACACAAGTCATGAGTGAGAGCAGTGGAAATGAGTTGAGAGGAGCATGTGGAGTTACGTGGAGAGACAGACTGACAAATGAGGAAGTGAAGGAATGTTGTGGTGTGGATGTGGATATGATCGAAAGCATAAGGAGAAATACACTGAGGTGGTTTGGCCATGTGGAGAGGATGGAGAGCGAGAGGTTAATGAGGGGTGTGTGTATGAGAGTGAGGGGGAGGGGGAGGCCGAGGATGAGATGGAGTGAAGAGGTATATGAGAGGGAGATGTGAGCTGGGGGGGAGGACAGCGAAATTGCGGGGGACAGGGCGACATGGAGGCGATTTGTTTGTGGTCACCTCTTACGGGATTAGGGCGTCAGGCAATAGATAGATAGACCTCTTTAGTATAATTGTTTCACCATTACATTTTCTTCTGCCTTTCATATCTCTTTTGCACTGACACAGATTGAATAAATAGACTACAAGAATATATTAACGTAACAGAAATAAGCTGGTAAGGAAGAGGTGTTAGGGAGTCTCCGTAACGATGAGAATGTGGGTTTTGGTTTCCGTATGTCCATTGCGCCTCTCATGCTCCTGGTCTGTCGGGGGATTGCTTTCTCTTCTTGGCCGAGGGATGCTTGGTGAGGGGGGCAGAGCTTGGGCAGGAGGGCGAGCAGGGATACCAATAAACCAGGCACCGGAGATCACATAGAGGGAGTTATTAGAGAAGGTACACAGGTTTATCACAGGTAGGGTAACAGGAAACAGGGGCATTGAAAGTGGTTCTGCACTGTATGAGAGATGAGGGGTATGCCAGGAAGGGCAGTTGTGAAGAAAGCACCACAATGCACTTGGAGTTTGGGCCAGAGTGCAGCTAACGTGTTCGCACCCGAATGGATGATGATGTGGCACTGGGCGCATCCGAGAGCCTTCCAAACCTGGGATGACATGGTAGGCTAGTCATACAGGCACGTTGAAGTGATGTGATGTGGCTTCATGTGGCAGGATGGTCCCCAGTGGCTGTGCAAAACCCTACAAGTCACTCCACTCACAGATCATGCATCTTAGCTTGGAGATTTTTGTCCTTTTGCACTTTATATCCTGTAGCTCGTTGACAGAGTAAGACGAGGCTACAGCTTAATTCTTTTCATAGTACTTCATTGCGACCAGGACCATATTCTAGTGTTAATTCCATGTTAAAGCTCAGCATTCACGGTGGGGAGATGACAATTTTAGGCCATAGTAAAAAAAAAAAAGTATGATGTGGGTGCATGTAGCATGATGGCCCAGCGTTTATTTTTATTTATTTTTTTATTTATTTATTTTTTTTGAATCAGCCACGTATATTTGCCTGGGAAACTCACTGGTAACACTTTAGTCGCTCTTTGAGGTGGGGAGTATTTTTGTGGGGTGATGGGAGAGGATGGAGAGGTAGTGTATATGAAAGACTGCAGTGTGAGTAGGAGGAAAGGCAGCCTGACGGTGAAGGAAAAGATGATTTGGGGGTGGTTTGTTTGTGGCAACCTCCTCAGAGAATTACATCTGTCGAGAGGTAGATATATAGCCATAAATATTGTCTGTATTATTATTATTATTATTATTATTATTGTTATTTTCTTATTATTTTATTGTTGTTACTGTTGTTTTATTGTATATTGTCATGTTCTTTTAATAACATACAGCAGTTAGTTAATGTTTTGTATCTATATTTCTAGATTGTGTTGTGCTGTTGCAGGATAAGTGTTTGAAGACCTGGTTGCCTCTCTTCACTGCAGGATCTCACCCACATTGCACAGAGTGAGTGTTACATGTATTATTTTTATTATTATTATTTTGAAAGTACAGTAAATGTAGATAAAGTGATGGTTGTTTATAGTAAAAAAAAACTACTCATTAGTGTACTGTACCTTGCTGGTGATTTGATTCCCAAGAGATTTGAATTGGTGATTTTAAGTACCCTGATGCAGCAACAGTGGCATAAGGAAGAGAGTTGGCTGGTATAATGTTGGCCTTGATAGTAAACAGAGGTCTTTGTGTGTGGAGACTGCAGTAGAATTGCATAAGGGAGAATTAGTACCCACATAAAAGGACTTCGTTGTGTTATTATTTATAAAGGCTCCAACATGCTTGTATACACCGGTCTTGTTCACCAAAGGACGGTCCTCCACGCTGTTCAATCTCTGGCTGCCTCCCTATCTGGTTCCTTATCCCTGAGGTGACACTGTATAACCTCATCCCAGGTCTTTGTGTGTGTGTGTGTGTGTGGTGCAACTCTACCTGACATTCACACTTCCCACCTTCCGCACCCAGTTGTCATCTTCCATTCTGTCCACATGCCCATACCATCTAAATCTTCCCTGCCTCATCACAGCACCATTTCATTCAGGTTGAAAATCTAGAGCTTTAGAAATGAAATTCTTGAGGTGTGTATGTGTGTGTGTGTGTGTGTGTGTGTGTGTGTGTGTGTGTGTGTGTGTAGTGCATAGAGTAACTGGCATAAGTTATAATGTGATTCTCAAAAGGTGCAGAGGAAAGAAGACTGTTGATAATTTGGGAGAAACAGAGTTGAGAGATTGCATGTAGTCAGGGTGGTTGTTGTAATGCTGTTAGTAGCCTGAGGCCCAGCTGGATGTGAACCCAGTGGATTACAGGCTGACGCTGCCCTTCTCCTACAGTCCATCATCTTCCTTTCGGAGGATAAGGGAGTTGAAGGATGCTTACATAGTATAACCAGGCAGCTCCACCACCTGTTTATATCAGTGCCTCCACAAGAAGGCATACCTTTGCTGCACTACAGAAGGTGGTGAAAAAGATGTACTGTTTGTGGGTGAGTTTGAAGGTGGAAGGAGGCATGGTAGGCCAAGAAGAAGGATGATAGGGTAAATGTGATAAGGCAAGGTACAGAAGTTGATAAAGCTAGGAAACCGACCAGGGACAGAGTTAGGTGAATGATGTACTCACAGAGGAGCACATGACGAGGGTTTGAAACCTTTTTAATTTGAGTTGACTGATTGACTATTTGGCGGCTGTACTTAGTGCATATCAACATCCCAACCATAATTTCCACCTACAGGATGGGGATGAGGTAGGATCAAGAAACAAAGTGAAAGTACTGTACAACCAAGTAAAATTATCACCCATCATGGCAGGTGAAGTAGAATACCTTACACAATTATTCAAACTTCATTCTAGCCTTTAAATCCTGGTGCTGCCATACAAGCTAGAGTGTCTGTATGCTCGTATTGTATCATTTGTAAAGGCTTCAGCATGCTTGCATGTATCACCCTTTGTCATGTGATGGTGCCTGTAAATATTGTTTGATCTCTGGCAGCCTCTGTATTCATTCCCTTATCTCTGAGGTCTGCCTCTCATCCCAGCACCAGTACATTCCAGTACCAGTTCCATCCTTCCTCTCAACTCTTCAGTTGTAAATCTAGCCCCTGTACATATTTTTTTTCTCTTATAGATGCACTTCACATAAACCTGTTCAGTAGAGTCATAAGCCAAGAAACATTTTAAAATTACAGGAAGTTTCCATTACCAGTTAGGGATATCTTCAAAAATATTACAACTTTTCCACCCAACTGATACTTTAAAGTTAAAGCCACTGTAAAATCGATTTTATAGTTAAATGTAGCAGTTCAGTATGCAGTTTTTCTGCAATTTACTGTGGCCTTAAACAGCGAAAATGACATTAAAAAAAAAAAAAAAAGGATTTCATAATTATCATCAGCCTTCAGGCCAGTGGCTTTTCTCATCTTTCTTCACTTAGGCTATTGGAAGGCTAGCCTGTTCAGTCCAATCCAATCCAGTCCTCATGAATCTCTTTTCCACCTCATTCACAGTCTGCCTCTTCCTCTCACTCCATCTCTGGAGTGCCACGAAGTTATCCTGGTTGTCCATTTGTTGTCTGTTCTACAGAGAATAGATCTACCCACATATGTTTGTTTTTTGATTGTGTGTTTTTTGATTGTAGTGATTATATCCACTATTTTGGTCTGTCCTATTATCCAGGAAGTTCTTTTTAGCTCTTGGAGCATTCCTAAGTGAGTTTCTAAGGATTTTGTTAGGTTCAGTGTTTCCAATCCTTAAGTTAAAAGTGGAAGGACTCACTGATTATATAACTCTTTTGACATAATGGCATGATTAGCCATCATGTGCTGTAGTTATTTAGTTTACAAAAGCCCTTCATTGTATTCCTTTTCTTTGCTTGATGTCATTGTTATGGACTGGGTCTGTCCAAACAGCCTGCTCTTGGTATTGTTCACCATGTATTAAAAATTAGGGACATCATGGCTTCTGGGGATTATGGGATAAATGAAAGATTTATGAGCCAGTTTGGCTGTATTTTGGCAAGGTTACAAAAAACATAGGGCAGAATATAAATTCCTCTTTATTTCAACCTCCCACTTCCCATTCCTTGCTCCTCCAGAATAATAATAATAATTGGTTTGGTGTTGGCCATTTGCACTTTATCAGGGATTCTGACTCTTATTTGTAAAATTAACATTTCCATTATCTCACTGAGTGTAGGGATGTCTTTTTCATTTTACTTTTGCCATCTCCCATTTACATTACTAAATTCACATGAGGATTGACTTTCAAACTGGAGAGTGTATATAGCATCAGTATATAAATGCCTTCTGTATGAGAAGCCCTTCCTAAGTTGCAGAAAATTGTCTGGTAGCAGCAAGGATATACTAAGAGGAAAGTCACCCAGAGTCAAACCTGAATTTTGATCTATATTAAGTTTTGTCAGTGGGGAAAACAGTATTGTATGTAAATGACAGAATGCAAGTTTGAAATCTGAAGTCTTTGTATGCAGCATGTGTTAGGAGTGTGATGCTGTATGGTAGTGAGACCTGGGCAGTAAAGGAAGAAGATATTCGCAGGTTCAAACGTACAGAAATGACAATGATTAGGTGGATGTGCAGTGCGTCCCTGCGTGCAAGGCCTGGGGGGGCTGGGCTTACGATAGAAGAGTTGAGAGGTAGGATGGGACTGGAGTGTATTGGTGTTGTGATGAGGAGAGGCAGGCTGAGGTGGTTTGGACATGTGGAGAGGATGGGGGAGGATAATTGGGTACAGAGGGTGAGAGGTGTTAATATTGGGGGAGGGGTTGGGAGGGGTAGACCGAGAAAGACATGGGATGAGGTCATTAAATGTGACTTAAGGGTTAAGGGACTGAATAGGGAGGCTGCCAGAGATCGAGCAGCATGGAGAGCCGCCATTAGGTGACCAAGGCCGACACATGCAAGCATGTTGGAGCCTTCAAAAATGAGCGATGAGCGAAAGTGCTTACTGTTAGTGTAGACATATAGTTTTCCACAGAATATACAAAATATGGTACACTGGAAAAAAATTAACATAGGTAAGGGGATTCGTTTCACTCCCATCAGTACAGGTAGGCTATGTCTTTTTTGTTATGCAGTAATCTTGGTATAGGCAGATATATGAATAATATATACTCGTAATTATATATGTATGGTAATCTTGGTATGCCCTGACGATTTTATGCAGCTTAGACAAAAATGTTTAAACTGAAAAGGTTAGGTACAATATAACCTTTATTAACCCCTGTACCACTAGAGGTTAATAGTAGGTGGGGACATCATCCACTCGTTTGTTGTAGTGTTGCCTACTTCTTCCTGCATATCTTATCATTCTTTTTCTGTGTTTGTCCTCCTCTCTTCTTATTTTCCCCATCCTTCCAGTCACTGTTTATTATTCATCTTTCCTCTTCATGCGGCTGTATGCAGGATAGCATGTCAAGTGGTTTCCTGTAACTCAGGAAGCCATTTACAATACTGGGTGGTAAAAAAACAGCCAGATAACGAGGTGATGTGGTGCCTGCAATGTTGCCCGTGTTAATTGGGTGGAGAGGCAAGTGCGGCATCCACCCAGGAGCCAAACCTTCACGCCAATTCCCTACCTTGATATGGCAAGACACTTTCATCTGCATGGGAACAATGGTTCATTGCACAGGACAGCCCTGTGGGGATGGTTGCTTGCCCATGGTTGATAGGTCTGTTCAGTCAGAAAGACTGGGTTACACAGCAACAGCTACTATAGTCTGTTTAATTGACCTGTGCAACTGAGATGTATGTGGCAAGTAGGGTGTGTTTGATACACGGCTGATGATTGGCCACCGATGATGTCATTGAAGTAAATGCAGGCATGTATTGTTGTGCAACATGTGGATGTAGGTGTACACTGTGGGTGGATGTTATAGAGCAACATGTGGACATAGGTGTACACTGTGGGTGGATGTTATAGAGCAACATGTGGACATAGGTGTACACCATGGGTGGATGTTATAGAGCAACATGTGAACGTAGGTGTACACCATGGGTGGATGTTATAGAGCAACATGTGGATGTAGGTGTACACTGTGGGTGGATGTTATAGAGCAACATGCAAACATAGGTGTACACTATTGGTGGATGCAGTGCAACATGCGGACGTGGGTGTACACCATGGGTGAATAATTTACTTCAAACGTCACTCGTCATTTTATGAATCTCTATAATCAACTTTAATTTTCTTTGATAACGTACACTTTTCAAGCCAATTTTGACCTCTTTAGCTTCGGAAACTATTCCATATTTAAACTGGCTGCTTATAGTGCAAGCAATGTAAAAATATAGATATACTGTATGTGCTAAAATAAGAAGAGCAGTATATTTGCATCATCAGCGGCCAATCACCAGCTGTGAATCAAACACACCCTACTCGGCCCATGCATCTCAGCTGCACATGTCAATCAGATAGACTGTACTACTACTAGAGGTTCATCTTAAGTTGAATAAATAATCTGGGGGCAAGAAGATGAAGAGAAGAATAAAGACAGCATTGTATTCCTTTTTTTTTTTTTTTTTTTTACATACAGTATACTGTATACAAAATTTTTAACAAGATAAATTAATACTCTAGTTGCCAATAAGGCAGGAGAACATGCCAGCTGTGACTGTTAATCAAGAACACATATAAGATTAGCACATTAATTATAATGACATTTTTTTTTTTCCCCAACCACCAGATGATCCTAATCTCCAAAAGATCTCTAGTAGTGAAGGGGTTTATGAAGACTAGATGTAACCTCTCCAGCTTGAAAATCTCCCTTTAGCTAAATATCATTGTCTGGTTGTATCAAGAATAAAATAAAGAAGATATATTTAAGAGGTTAACTCATTCGGGTCATCTCTCATCCATTCACAAAACTCAGGACCCACTGGCTATCATCCATTCAATGCAAAACATTTCCTGCCATAATTGGGGAAGGTGGTGGTCACTAGAAGAGTGAATTGTTGCCTATGATTGCATGATTGACCCTAAATGAGGCAGCAACAGTTTGAGAATATTTAAAAGTGTAAAAAAGTCCCAGTTGATCTTCTTCCAGGTGTAAGAGTTGAGGCTAGGCTCCTATCTTGACAGTCCTGTACATTTAAGGGTAGGTGACTAGCCTACTTCCCTTGTTTGCATTACATAATTAGAAAGCTTCCAGTCACTGCTTGGTGATTAAACCTGTGCAAGGCCATCACCCTGACTGGGTTGTTCTAAGCACTACACCACTGGACTTTGAATGTCATTCAGACAGACTCCACTGGTCTTCCAAATAACTACAGCACATCATAGGTTTCCTAACAGTCACATATATTGGTTGCTAATCCTCCTCATATTGTATAGTATCGTTTATAAATGCCCCATCATGCTTAATTGTGTTAGCCTTGGCCACCTAATGGCAGTTTTCCACACTGCACAATCTCAGGCAGCCTCCCTATTCAATCCCTCATTCCTGAGGTCACACTCAGTGACCTCATCTGCCTCATGCAAAGTTGTTTCAAATTAAGTATTTCATTATTCAGTAACTGATCAACTAACATATTTTCTTGACTTAAACTTACATTTTTTCATTGTAAGGTTTTGTAATCAGAGGATGTGTGGTGTCATTTGCTATCTGTTGGTGTGTGGAAGGACATCTAGGCCATACCAAATGCTGTAGTTCATTTCACTGAGCTTGGTGGAGATTTTTGCCCTTTGCAGCCAGTTTCCAATATCCTGGCCAAAGCACCATATTCCATTGTTAATCCTTTCACTCCATGGACAGTGTTTGATTTTTCTCCTCAGTATGATTTTATTTTACTGTACATAGTAAAGCCCACTCATATTGAAGGGAGTTGATGAAGGCTCTTCACATCTGAGAAGTTGCTCATAAGCTGAACATTGTCCTTTTGAGACAGCTCCATGGCTAGAGTGAGGGGTGGTTGGAAGAAGTTAAGGGAACTGTTGCCTCTCACGACATGGAGAGGGCTCTTCCTACATGCTAAGGGATCTTTGTATGCGGCATGCATTAGGAGTGTAACGCTGTATGGTAGTGAGACGTGGGCAATAAAGGAAGAGGATGTTTGCAGGTTCAAACGTACAAAAATGACAATGATTAGGTGGATGTGTGGTGCGTCCCTGAGTGCGAGGCCCAGGGGGCTAGGTTTACGATGGATGAGTTGGGGGGTAGTACGGGACTGGAGTGTATTGGTGTTGTGATGAGGAGGGGTAGATTGAAATGGTTTGGGCATGTGGAAAGGATGGGGGATGATAATTGGATGCAGAAAATGAGAAATGTTAATGTTAGGGGTAGGGTTGTGAGAGGTATGCTGAAAAAGACCTGGACGACGTCATTGAGTGTGATCTCAGAGGTGAAGGATTAAATAGGGAAGCTGCCAGAGATTGAGCAGCATGGAATGCCGCCATTAGATGACCAAGGCTAACGCATGCAAGCATTTTGAAGCCTTCAAAAATTAAACAAAACGAGTGATGGGGTGCATCTGTTGTTATAGCTCATCATTCAAGATGAAGAGATGGCAATTTTAGGCAAAGTTAAGTGGAAAAATTTCACTGCTGCTTGCTCTACTTGCTGTTGAAGAATTATACTATCTGCCCTCCCCTCCCCCCCCCTTCAACCTCTTGTCATAATTGTTTAATGGTCACTGCTTAGAGCAGGGTTGGTCACAGGAGGGTTGGGAGGTTAAAATTCACAGTAAGAACTTCATGTAGATTGAGTCACCAGTGATGCAACATTTACAAGAATGAATATCAATATAAAGTCTTAATCAATATAAAGTTATTTCTCAGCCCCCCCCCCCCCTCCATTTTAAGCTTCTATGGTCCTCATGGGGCAACGCAGGACTGGATGATGGATGGATTTAAGTTCAGGTGTCTTTTTCGTTTTTCCATCAAAGCATAAATGCCTTAGCCTCTGAAGAAGGGGATTGCACAGAGTAAAATTGCATCAGTCATGTATTTAATATTTTTTAGGGCACTATTACAATCATCTCATTAAAACTCTCATTATTACATAGGCAGCATCTAACCTGATATATTTGCACCATGAAAAACCAGTCAGCACTTATTCAATGAATAACCTTCAAGGTTACTAGTTAGGAACAGGAGATTTGGAAACTTTGTGAACATTTGTTACATGATAGATTAAGGAATATTTTTGTGTAAATGCTCTTCCACACTCCTCACACTTGAATCTCTTTATCCCTGAATGGATCAACGAGTGTTTGTTGAGGTCACTCTTGTGAGTAAACCTCTTACCACACTCCAAACACTCATGATTTTTCACTCCTGTATGAATTAGTGAGTGATATCTGAGGCTACTTTTATAGGCAAACATTTTACCACAGTCTGCACACTTAAAATGCTTCTCTCCTGTATGAATCAGCAAATGTCTAGAGAGAAATGCTTTTTGTGAGAACTGTTTACCACACTCCACACACTTGAACTTCTTCACTCCCGTGTGACTTAACGTGTGCTTGTTCAGGGAACATTTTTGAGTGAACTGTTTACCACACTCTAGACACTCAAATTTTTTTACTTCTGAGTGAACAACGAGATGGATGGTTACATCACTCTTTCTCCTAAACTGCTTACCACAAATATCACATTTAAAGTCCTTCACTCCTGAATGAATTAATTTGTGCCGGTTGAGATCACTGTTACGAGTCAACTGAATACCACACTCCATACACTCGAACCTCTTCACCCCCGAATGAATCATCGTGTGCTGGTTGAGATTATCTTGACGAGAAAACTGCTTGCCACACACCGCACACTCAAAGTTCTTCTCTTGTGAGTGAGTCATTGAGTGCTGCTTCAGGTGGCTTTTATATGCAAAGCTTTTACTGCAATCTAAACAATCAAACTTCTTTTTAGCTGACTTTCCAACAGAGCCTGGATCATAATCAGGGTCTGACACTTCATAGTCCTCTTGATAATCAAAGTCATCTACTTGTCCCTCCTCACCCAGTGCCATCACACTTCTAATAGAGTTTGAGACATTCTCAACATCCCTTAAAGACATACCGGTATGACCATCCTCCATACAGCCAAACTCACTGACTTGTCTTTCCTCTTCCATGTGCATCCCAATTCTTACTGAGTCTGGCACATTATCATCAGCATCAGCAACATCCCTCACTGACACCCCACCCTTTTTCTCACAGTGAGACTTGTCACCTGGTCGTCCCTCATCCATATCCATCGTAACAGTTCACACACTCTTAATTTGCATCCAAGGTATTGTAAACTTTTTCTTTTCTTTATTTCGCAGAAGAGGTGGTGCATTCATTATAACACCTCCAGTTGCCAAATACTGTACATCATAGCAATTATACCTCATGTGTATCTGACAGACAAATTCTTTTCCACTCTGCTTCAACTCGGTATGTTATCAAATTTGAAGGTGACACCCACCAATGATTCGTGTGTGGGATGTTAATTTCACAGTTAAACCACTGGTATAATGTTTGTTCCGACATGTCATGTTTCTAACCACTTTCAGTTCAGTTACTTGCCAAGTGTAGTTAGGAAGGTCAGTTTGCTAGTGACCAAGGAGATCTATTCCTACCTCATAAAATAATAAAGACATTGAATTTCATGTTACCATGACTTTGTATTCAAACTGTAGGAGTGGCCCAGTTCTGTCAGATGAAAACAAACCATCAGTAGCAACACACACACACATACAGTTTCACATTTTTCTTTGACACTTCACCAGACTACTGATATTCAAAGCACACAAACGGCCATTAGTACCAAGCCCAGGAACTGGTGATGTTGTTCAGTGTTTTAGGATGCACTGTGATGTTATGTGAGAAGTAAGGGTATGATAAAACGGTGACCTTAGACTTGGTGTGGCTGATTCACTCACTCATTCACTGGTCTTCCTGTGTTGTGGTTGGCCTTCATCATCACCTGTAACAACAACACACAATGTTATATCATCTAAAAAACAGTGACAGACACTCTTGTCAGTGTTTTAATAGGGAATAACTGCTCCAATACACCTCATTCACCCATCAGTCACTCTTGGTCTTTGTGAGTTGTGGTTGGCTTGTGGTTGGCATTCACTGTTGGTTGCAGTCAACAACAGTCTGTATTAAACCAGCATCTTAAAAACTGAGGCAAATTCACCCTTTTCAACTTCAGTTTAGTATGGAATAACTGTCCTAATACCCCTCCCCCCCCATTTTCTTTCCTGTTTTCATGGTGGGAGGGGCTTCAGAGATGTCGACTGCGATTTGATGTGTAGGGGAACTACCAGTATAGCAGGATACCTTAATGAACCTCCACAGTGTGTGGAGGTTTGGTTGCTGGGTGGATGCCGCATTTGTGTCTCCACACTGTTTTATCCTCTCCCCTCTCCTTTGGTCCCTGTCACTGCCTCGGCTAATTATGCAGGGCCCTTTCTTCTGTTATTGCTTCTTCCATCCTTTTTCTCCTATCCTTTCTATTCTGTCTTTCGCTTTAAGTAGAGCGAAACTTTCCACACTGACCAGAATTCTCATCAATGGCCCTTAGCATGTTGCAACAGGAAGGATTAGGGTGTGCCCGTGGGCTATTGGTCTGGCCAAGTGTGGGAACCATGGTGGTTTGGCACCACCCCATTGCATGGACCTTGGTGGAGGTGGAAATGCTGCTGAGCTACAGCTGCAGATCCAGGAGTGCTGTTGCTTTGTGGTGGGACTCTCAGCCATTGGCCGATGTCTCAACATTGTACCTTACTAGGAAGCTGCTCTCCCACACGATGTTGTTATCCCCCCTTGGGTGTGGTAGTGAGTGCATGCTTGGAGCTTGGTTCCTGCTTGGGTCATTGGCTGGGCCTCTAGACTCTGGGTTCCACCCTCACAATCCATTCTTTTTCAGTGATTATATTAAGCCTTTTCTTTACCATTACGATTATGGAAATTGTCTTCAGGTCTCCCTCCCCCAGTCCTGCTGACGTTTTTACCCCGATGACAACTCTGGCTTCTCTTCCTGATACTTCACTGGCCCTTCCTACTGTTTTCCATCCTCAATTCATGTCTACTGATTTGTCTCACCTAACTACACCAGCTCCTGCCTCACAGTCCCATATGTCTAACGACTCTGTCTATCTGTTCGTCTTCTACAGTAACTTTTGAACCTTATATGTTCAAAAGCACTACATTTAATGGATGACAGTTGCCACTATCTACCATCTAAAAATAAAACAGGTAAATTCTCTTCAGTGTAAGGAGGTTACGGAAGACCTTTTAACCATGACACAATAAGAGGTAATTCATAACTCAGAGAAATAATATATGCAGTGCTATATCTAGAATAAATAAGGTGTTGTTGGAGGGACAGGTAAGAGTCGGTAGGCTATCCCAGTGGATGCGGGTTCCAATCCCCAAAACACTCCAATACCATAACCCATGCCACGTATGAGCCAGCCCCAGCTTGTATTAAGTATGGATGGTGGGTGATAACAACGAAGTGGTTCAAGTCCAACCGTAGAATGGAGGACACCTGCAGTCATGTGTGAGGATTTTTTTTTTTTTTTAATTTGATTTTCCTTCCTCTTTTCTATTAAAAAAAGGAGAGAGAAAAAAAAGAAAGAGGTTCATGTTACATTGGAGGACTGCAGGGAATAGACTCTTAAGCCTATGTCCTAGTTGGACGAAAAAAATAAATAAATAAATAAAAAATTAATAAATAACTTGTGTAGATCAGATATTCATTCTTAGATCTTTAGTGGAAAAGTTTCTAGAGAAGGGAAAGAAGTTGTATGCAGCCTTCATGGATTTGGAGAAAGCATATGACAGGGTGGATAGACAAGGATTGTGGAAGGTATTAAGAATATATGGAGTGGATGTGAAGTTGTTGAAGGCAGTGAAGAATATGTATGAGGGTGCTAAGGCTACAGTGCGTGTGGATGGCAAACTGAGTGAATCTTTCCATTTGAAGGTTGGATTGAAACAAGGATGTGTCATGTCTCCATGGTTGTTCAATCTGTATATGGATGGGGTTATAAAAGAGATACAAGGTCGGGCAGTGGATGTTGGAGCGGCCCTAGTGAGAGAGGGCAGAGTTTGGAAACTCCCTGTACTGTTGTTTGCAGATGATACTGTGTTGTTGAGTGAAGACGAAGGGGAGCTGCAAGGCGTGGCAGATGAGTTTGGAGTGTGTAAGAAGTGAAATCTAAAGGTGAATGTAGGGAAGAGTAAAGTGATGGTCTTCAAGAGAAGTGAAGTCAGTGAATGTACAGTAAGATTGGATGGGAAGGATATGGAGAATGTGAGTGCATTTAAGTACTTGGGTAGTGTGATGAGTAAGGATGCTAGTCTGGAGGGTGAAGTGCTTGAAAGGGTGCAGCAGGGAAAGAAGGTTGCTGGTTCCTTGGAAGCAGTGATAAGAAACAGGGAAGTGAGCATGGAAGTGAAAATGTTGCTACATGACAGTATTGTGATACCAACTCTAATGTATGGAAGTGAAGCTTGGACCCTGTTGGAGGGACAGAAGTCAAGAGTGAGAACAGTGGAAATGAGTTATTTGAGAGGAGCATGTGGAGTCACATGGAGAGACAGACTGACAAATGAGGAAGTGAAGGAGCGTTGTGGTGTGGATGTGGACGTGATGGGAAGCGTTAGAAGAAACACGTTAAGATTGTTTGGGCATGTGGAGAGGATGAAGAGTGAGAGACTGATGAGGAGAGTGTATGTGAGAGAGGTGGAAAGGGGGAGAGGGAGGCCGAGGATGAGGTGAAGGGATGGAGTGGAGAGGTATATGAGAGAGGGGGGTGTGAGCTGGGAGCGGGGCAGTGAGATGGCGGGGGACAGAGCGACATGGAGGCGATTTGTTTGTGGCCAACCCGTGCGGGATTAAGGCGTCTGGCAATAGATGGATAGACTTAAGGTAAACATATGCTTTATTTGAGGCAGTAGAAGCACATGTGGAGAGGATGGAGAGTGAAAGATTGACGAGGAGAGTGTATGTGAGTGAGGTGGAGGGGGCGAGAGGGAGGGGGAGGCCGAGGATGAGATGGAGGGATGGAGTGGAGAGGTATATGAGAGAGGGGGGTGTGAGTTGGGAGCGTGGTAGTGAAATGGCAGGGGACAGAGTGACATGGAGGCGATTTGTTTGTGGCCACCCCGTTCGGGATTGAGGCGTCTGGCAATAGATAGATAGATAGAAGCACCTTATCAAACCAGTTCTTCTTCCTGATGGTCTTTTATATTTTTCAGGTTATTTCTGGGGTTGTAAATAAATGTTTCATGCAAGATTCATTTCCCCAGTTGTTTTAAAGCTGTGTTCCGCTGTGTCAACTCATTTAATTTGTCAAGGATGATTGCAGAAGGGACTGCCCTACCTTAAGTGTTTTTAACTAAACCTAACCATACATGGCTAAACTGTATCTAATAATTTTGCCTAACCCTGTCCAGCATCCAGTCAGGAAGTTGGGAAACGAAATCCACCTTTCAGTAAGTTGAGTAAGATTCTTCCATTATGCCTTAAACAAACAGCCGTTGGTACAGCATAAGGAATGTGATGATAAAAACTGGGAAGTTTTTCAGCAGGAAAAAGTGATTTACCACCATGAATATAGAAAAGTACAGAAAATGAACTGGAGGAATATGAATTGAATTGGCAAGGCCCTTCTACTCCCTCAAATAAAGCGTGCATTTACCTAAATTAGCATACATGCATTACCTACATTAGATATATAGATTAGTATTCAAAGATTTGGAGAAATCATTTGGCAGTTGAATAGACAAGAATTATGGAAAGTATTAAGAACATGTGGAGTAGATGGGAAGTTGTTGAAGGCCGTGAAGAGTATGTATGAGGGTGCTGAGGCTGCAGTGCATGTGCACAGTGACCTGAGTGAACTTTTCTATTTGAAGTAGCCGATGATCTGGCATTGTGCTGGATTTTGGCACTAAGTTCCTATTGTTCTTCTTTCTGTTTGAAGGTTGGATTCAAACAAGGATGTGTCATGTCTCCATGGTTGTTCAGTCTGTACATGGATGGAGTTATAAAAGAGATACAAGGTAGGGCGGTGGATGTTGGAGCGGCCCTAGTGAGAGAGGGCAGTGTTTGGAAACCACCTGTACCGTTGTTTGCAGATGATACTGTGTTGTTAAATGAAGACAAAGGGAAGCTGCAAGGCTTGGTGGATGAGTTTGGGAGAGTGTGTACAAAACGGAATCTAAAGGTGAATGTAGGGGAGAGTAAAGTTATGGTCTTCGAGAGAAGTGAAGTCAGTGAATATACAGTGAGGTTGGATGGGAAGGATATGGAGAATGTGAGTGCATTTAAGTACTTGGGTAATGTGATGAGTAAGGATGGAGGTTTAGAGGGTGAAGTGCTTAAAAAGGTACAACAAGGAAGAAGGTTGCTGGTTCCTTGAAAGCAGTGATGAGAAACAGGGAAGTAAGCATGGAAGTGAAAAAGTTACTACATGACAGTATTTGGACCTTCTTGGAGGGACAGAAGTCAGGAGTGAGAGCAGTGGAAATGAGTTATTTGAGAGGGGCATGTGGAGTCACATGGAGAGAGAGACTGACAAATGAGGAAGTGAAGGAGCATTGTGATGTGGATGTGATAGGAAGTGTTAAGAGAAACACATTGAGGTGGTCTGGACATGTGGAGAGGATGGACAGTGAGAGACTGACAAAGAGAGTGTATGTGAGTGAGGTGGAGACAGGGAAAGGGAGGGGGAGGCCAAGGATGAGATGGAGAGATGGAGTGGAGAGATATAAGAGGGCGGTGTGAACTGGGAACAGGGCAATGAAATGGCGGGGGACAGGGTGATGTGGAGGCGATTTGTTTGTGGCCACCCCTTACGGGATTAAGGCGTCTGGCAATAGATAGACAGTATACATGGGAAACTTAGAAATTAATCTCCAATCTAGCTCACTACTACTTAACGAGTGGAGTAATGACCTTCGTGGCCTGAATTTCCTACGTAAGACATACCGCAGTGTTGTATTAAGCAACTTGAAGTGATGAATTATGACTGACAGGTAGGCAAACAACGTACTGTATGTCGTGTATGTGTGCAACGATCACAATGAAAGTGCTTAACATTACCATAGGCATTGGACAGTTTCAGAATGGGATATGCACAGCTGCAACTGGGATGCCATTAGTTGTTTACCATACGATCTTTATGGCACTTTGCATTCAGAGCTTCCTTTAGGCCTATATCAGTTTATCCAGTCCCTTTGTCGGACTCCGCCAACTTCTCAAGGAAATGCGGGCCAAAACAATATTGTCACAGTTTATTTGTGAAAACACGGGGTCACTAAACAATACGCTGTGCACTTCTGTCTTCAATGTTAAGCCGTATCAAGATGTTAATACGAAAGTGCTGAGTCATGAAAAAGGTGCTATGGAAAGGATGTGAAGCCATAGTTTCGTCATTCTGCCACTGGCTTCCGGGAAATAGCAGTAAAATAGATGAGAATCTCCTCTTAGTTAAAATATGAATTCTGACAGCACTTCTGTTTTCAGAAAGGATTTATATACGTACTGGGAAAAGAAAGAAAGAAAAAAAAAGGCTGTGTAAAGCCTCGAGTTGACTTCTTTGTTCAGGCTACTGTTCTGCTTTACACTTGCTTGCGTACTGGAGGATTATAAAATCCAGGACCCACCTATACCAGGTCAGCCAGCCTGCTCAGATCGCGCAGGTGATTAGCGGGGCAGTGAGATGTAGTGACGTCAGCTTCGCCTCTCCCAGTCAGTACTGCCGCTGCTCAGATTCCTGTATACAAGTGTTAAGTACGGTCGTGTTTTTCTGTTTTGGAGGGTGATTGGATACTGGTGGAGAAACAGTGTAAAACTGGGAACATGCCAAATGTCTGTGCAGTGTATGGATGCAACAACAACAAAGTTAAGACAAAAGGTTCAGGAATCCATTATTTTGGATTCCCAAAGGATGCACACTACAAACGCATATGGATCAACTTGTGTCGTCGTGCTGATGATTTTAATGTAAAGAATGCTGTTGTCTGTTCTGCCCACTTCATTAAGGATGACTACATTGATGACATGAAGAGCAGACTACTTGGAATTGAGAGTCCTAGGACTAAAAGACTCCTGAAGAATGAAGCTGTGCCCTCAGTTTTTCTGCATAATGGTAAGTTAACTTGAAAGCAATAACTCTGATTATGAAGAATTTACATTATCAGTACTCCTCTGACAGTCTCTAGAAGGAAATGCCAATGGGAGAGAAAGGGTAATTATGCTAGGGATCTCTCCCATTGGCATTTCCCTCATTCATTCATGTTCACTTAGCTCTCCACATCTTCCTATTATTTCCTGTCTCTCTCTCTCTCGCCTTTGCCTTATTGAAATATAATTACTTCTGTTTCAGTTACAAGTTCGACAGAGATGTCCAGTAGAAGACGTGACCGGGTAGAAAGACGTGGCCAAAAGAGATGTGTGGAAGAAATGTTGCATGACCAGGGTTGTTCATCAAATCAGTGTGATTTTGATAGTGAGGAGAATATTTTGCATGCTGCCTTATGTTTTATATATAAAAAAAATTAAGAAGTGACAGTAACAACAGTTGATCAAAGAGAAGTAAAAGCGTTGGGAACCTGTGACTCCCTTCTCCGAGAGGAGAGGCGATGCTGACGTCACTAAACTAGCCTGCGCGAGACGGGCTTATTTTGGTCACCTGGCTTGCTGACCTGGTATAAGTGGATCCTGATAAAATCGTTTGCCCCTTGCGGTAACGTAATTTATTGATTGATATCGTTGCTATCTCCAGACGATTTTATTTAGCACGGGGGAGACCTCTTGTAGTGAAGGGGTAATAATTATGTATTTAACATATTCAGTTCGAAGTATCTGCAGAGCTGAATAAAATAGTCAGGGGATAGCAAGTGGTTAATAGCGAGCTGGAAAGGGAAGGATCGAGGGTTGAAGGTGGGAGGGGTCATTCAAGAGACCCCGTACTCATAGGCCCAACAGAGGGTGCGAGGGTACCATTGAGGATCCACGTGAGGTAGGCAGTATCTTTTCTACCATGGTCATTGCCCCTAGCACGGTGTCTGGTGAAGCGTGGGTGTTTCAGTGTTCTGCGAAAGTTTTGCGTCAAAAGGAGAGCTGGGGAAGATGTTAGGGTCGTTATCAAAGAGCAAGGTAGCAACCAATAACTGCGAGCATGTGCCTCGTTGGCAGTGAGGCTAGAGGATGCTCATTTACTTTGAACAGTTCACTGTTGCCAGTGATGGACGATTCCCCGTCAGGACAGTTCGCACCCTGGGCGATTTCCCGTCATTGTATAAATGTACTTGCTATACTGCGTGTTCAAAGGTCAACTTCTTGTCCTCTGAACATTAGCGACTGATTTTGGGTTCTTTTCGAGACCGGGTCTAGTGCATACAACTAGAGGAACAGGGGATAAAAACACGGATCAACCAGCCTTACATGTATATTGCCTTAACACAGTACTTAACACAATACACTGTACAGGTAAAAGGCACAATAAGACAAGAGGACTCTGGTTTGGGCTACTCACAGGTGTCGTCCAGGTGTGGGAGGAGTCTCGTCAAGTGTGCCCTCTTGCAGGAGGCACAGGACCACTGCCAGGGGCTGGGTCGTCTAGAATGGGCTGCTGGGAGGCCCTTCCCTAGTGGGGTCTTGGTGGGGAGGTCAGCCCTCGGGACTGGGGCTGAACAGAGTGAGCAGGCGCACTTGTCTGTGTCTGCTCGTGGGGGAGGACTGCTTGCTGATGGGGCTGGGGAGGTCACGCCCAGGGGTCCTAGGGGCGCCCCCAGGTATCCGAGAGCTGCGGTCTCGCTCGGGCTCGAGTCACCATCAGGGGCTGCCTGCGGTGTCCTTTCCTTCGGGAGTCTGACAGCGAGAGGCGTTGTTGGGGTGCTGGCTGCAGGGCATGGATCCCCAGACTCACCATGGGGCCTCACCAGATCTCCAGATGCAACTACGCCGGGTAACTGCCTCTGTGGGGAAAGAGAGAGAAAGGTATCCTACTCGACCTCTGGATGGGTGAGGCAAGCAAGGTAATTAATCAATAGGTAATTTACCAATAAGTAATTAACTAGTGTCATAAGGAAGAGGCTCCAGTATTTCCAATTTTCTTTGCACTGGAAACATTACGCCCTGTAAGAGCTGCGCCATTGTCTCATGGAATGAATTAATAAAAAGTAGTGGTAAATAAGAATGATTAACCTGTCACGTCCCGACCGATTTCCAACCTCCGATACCCCCCAGTCCTGAGCATTTTTTTTTTTTTTTTTTGGCTCAAACCTTTGCTTTTGGTGAGAAACAAAAAATTCATAGAGAAATCGCCCTCCTGGGGCTATAAATGGTGCTACAGGTGATGAGTCAGCCTTACATTTTCCCACTTTCTCAGGGTACCTGGCTAAAGAAGACGAACTATGGAAGGGTTAACTAATTCATGTCACTTTAAATTACGTATTTATTTATGCATTTGGTACGAATTTATGTGTAGTACAAGACTATATTGGTTTTCACACACTTATATAGGCAATAGAGGCATTGTTCAGTCACCAAACACATCCACATATGGCCCCTTCCTTTATGACATTACCACTTCATCACTTCTGTTTGTTTCTTGCTCTAGCTTCTTTATTTCTTTGTCCTTCACCTCAGGAATCACTTTCACCATGAATTTCATCATTGGAGAGACCATGGGGCAACATACCTTTACTGGCCAGGTTACTGCTAACAGGTGAATTGCCGAGTGTGGGGGGAGGGGGGGTTAGGTGGGGCCAGGCAGTATCCCCGCTTGACACAGGTAGAGGAAGGTCTCTCACATATGCCTACCAAAAATCACCCATTAAACTTGAAAATTGTGCAAATTATGACCCTTGCAATTGCGCGACATACCCTTACGTTGATGGGTGTAGCTGTGACAAAACGTTGCGATGTACCCATACGTTGATGGGATTCCTCGGGTTAAAAGAGGGGAAGAACGTCCCTTCAGTATTGCTTTCATTCTGGGTTTCACTTTTATAGTCTGTATACCATGTCTCCATCCCCAATAAAATTTCCATGTCAGTTCCTAAACTGTGCATGTTCCACCAGTTTTTCTTGTTAGTGTTCCTGGCAGTGGATTTTTTTTTTTTTATAATAGCGGGTGACTCTACGCTGAGTGACAAGCCAAATGGTTTCCTGTGCATCAGGAAACTATTTACTATGCTGGGTGGTAACCATATAACCAAACTATGGCACCTGGTGGTTTAGTGGGTAATTAAGGCGCTCCAATCAGATTGAGCCTGTGTAGGTCTATATCCATGAGATGGTTGGGGTTTATTGCTCACGTAATGCCACTCAGGGATGAGTGAGGCTGGTTGATCTCATCTTAAATGTCAGGACCAACTTGCCTATCCCCAGGCTTCTGTGCTCCTCATGGGGCAACACAGGATTAGATAATAGTAATGATTTATGTTTTTATTTATATTTATTTATTTTTACTGCCATTGTCTTTGGTACCTATGGTCACAGTTATGTGAGCTGCCTAGCATGGGTCGTACGGCAAGGTTATGGATCAGTTCTGCAACAAAATATACAAAAACAATTCCAACACTTTCGCTTGGCGCTCATTAAATTTCTTGTGGTCCAAGTTCAGGCTCTGTAATCTGCAGAAGTGGTGACATCTGGTGAAGCTTATTGTTATTTTTGGATACAGTAGGCTGAGATTCTCAAATTTACATACAGTATTTATATATACACATAACATCTGTATATTATTCATTAGCAAGGTCATGGAAAACACTACTGAATGGAACTGCACCAGTTTTTATTATTATTTTTTTTTATTATTTTTTTTTTACTCAGCCAAAGGTCAGGATAACAGGTCAAAGTCAACTTGATCACTTTCGAAATTTGAACAAAACAGTGGAGTGGTTGAGGGTCAAGCAAGGAAGAAAATATTTGAGAATAGCCAGTTGAAGGTCAAAGTCACAGTGGAGGGTCAGTTCGCCCCTAGATGTATCGTAAGGCATGAATGTTAGACTTTGGCTCCCTAACACCTCTTCTTTAGCAATTTATTTTGCTCATTACACCCTACTGTCCTCTGCTGTGTTATATAAATCCTTTAAACATGGCCATACTCTACATATATAACACAAGAGGATATTAACCAGCCATATCCAAAAATAAATCGCTGGGGAAGAGGTGTTAGGGAACTTCTTTAACCAACGAGAGTACGGAGCTCTCCGTGAAGGGGTAATGTACTCCTGTGTGCTCCTTGAAGGAGTAATGTACTCCCTGTGTGCTCCTTGAAGGAGTAATGTACTCCCTGTGTGCTCCTTGAAGGAGTAATGTACTCCCTGTGTGCTCCTTGAAGGGGTAATGTACTGTAGTCTATCTCTATTGCCAGACGCCTCAATTCCGCACGGGGTGGCCACAAACAAATCGCCTCCATGTCGCTCTGTCCCCCGCCATTTCACTACCCCGCTCCCAACTCACCCCCCCCTCTCTCATGTACCTCTCCACTCCATCCCTCCATCTCATCCTCGGCCTCCCCCTCCCTCTCGCCCCCTCCACCTCACTCACATACACTCTCCTCGTCAGTCTTTCACTCTTTATCCTCTCCACTTGCCCAAACCACCTTAACGTGTTTCTCCTAACGCTTCCTATCACGTCCACATCCACACCACAACACTCCTTCACTTCCTCATTTGTCAGTCTGTCTCTCCATGTGACTCCACATGCTCCTCTCAAATAACTCATTTCCACTGCTCTCACTCTTGACTTCTGTCTTTCCAACAGGGTCCAAGCTTCACTTCCATATGTTAGAGTTGGTATCACAATACTGTCATGTAACAACTTTTTCACTTCCATGCTCACCTCCCTGTTTCTTATCACTGCTTTCAACGAACCGGCAACCTTCCTTCCTTGCTGCACCCTTTCAAGCACTTCACCCTCCAGACTTCCATCCTTACTCATCACACTACCCAAGTACTTAAATGCACTCACATTCTCCATATCCTCCCCATCCAATCTCACTGTACATTCACTGACTTCACTTCTCTCGAAGACCATCACTTTACTCTTCCCTACATTCACCTTTAGATTCTGTTTCTTACACACTCTCCCAAACTCATCTACCAAGCCTTGCAACTCCCCTTCGTCTTCGCTCAGCAACACAGTATCATCTGCAAACAACAGTACAGGGAGTTTCCAAACACTGCCCTCTCTCACTAGGGCCACTCCAACATCCACTGCCCGACCTTGTATCTCTTTTATAACCCCATCCATATACAGATTGAACATCCATGGAGA